>JAVCKT010018492.1:1559-15634 GCA_032273925.1 Rhynchotus rufescens | reverse complement strand
ACAAGTATGGACAAGTAATGATCCATTTAAAAAGGAATAGCTTCTCCAGTCCTTGAATATTAGACATAATGATGTGTTCTTCCTCTTCATTCACCAACACAGAACAGATGGAAATTTGTGACAGATTTCCAACTCAGAAACAAAAGGTCTCCTGTAGCATAGCTTAGAAGTCAATAGGATAATTCCTCAGAGAAAATATCCCTGCGTAAAAATTTAAAAACTTTAGGGAGTCAGTTCGGCCTTATCTAGATGAACCTTATCAACTTTTTCAAAGTAGCTTTTGCACTTCTTTCACTGATTTATTTCTATTTATTCATTTCTCACAGCCCCACTTTCTAAACAATCCAGAACTTTTTCTGTCTGCTGAGGAATCTAAATAACAAAAACCACATTTAATATTAATGACAATCATTCTTAACTTAGTGACTTGTTTCCAGTAACTCAAATCTCCCCTCCAGACATCAGAAATTCGGTGGACAATCATTCTCTTGTGGCCTTTCCATTTGCTATGCACTCCATTTCATACTCACACTTGTCTTGTCAGGGTTCCTGCTCTTTGACTTGGTGGGAGAAATTACTTTCCCGTAGATGGCAGTTTGTGTAGCCGTGTGCTTAAAAAAATATAGTCGTGCTTCTGATGGCATAGCGATGTATTTTGAGATCCAAAGCACAAAATGGTAACCATAAAGCAAGTCAAAGTAGTGAGCAATAATTTCACATTGCAGGAAGAAAATAAATGGCTATTAGGAGATACTGATAAAATACCAGTTTTAAGTGAGTATATTATTTTCTGTAGAAAAGATGGTGAAGAAAAGTCTTCATAGCCAGCATCATCATAAAAACCTTACAGACAATAGCAATAACTTTAGAAATATTTATTTTATTTTAAGATAACTTTAAAAATTTGATCTGATTATTTAAAAATGAACCCTTGACACTGAATTGACTGCATATTTTTTTCTTTTCACAACGAATGAAAACTGCTTTTGTTTAAAACCACAAAAATCCAGAAATAAACATTATTCAAGATCTCTGAGTCAACAAAAAACAGAGACCATATCACCTCTTCCATGCTTATCATACCTGAAATATATTGATGGGATAATCTACTGAAAAAATAGATCATCAATAAACAGCTTTAGCTGGAAAATTAAGGTTCAGGGAGAGATATTGACAGTCCAAGAAGGAACACTAGAGGGTAGAAAAAAAATAATGCTTCGCAGAAAAATGAGTAGAGATGAGTCTTTAGGATTATACTATAGACTTTAAAAATTAGAGTAAGAAGGACCCCTTCCAACTCCTCCACCCCCACTAACAAACAAAAATAAAAAAACAAGAAAAAAATGAGGTGTAGATGATGCTGTGAAAACTTGTGAAAAAAAAGACTTTCTACGTGACAAGGTGTAAATTCTGTAAGTATTATTCCCTCTCTGGCATCAATTTGAAGTGTAAATATATGTTTTTTTCCATCTTTCATGACTTTTTCACCCATTAAAATGAAATGAAGCAAAATAGTTATGTTAAAACAGTCTTTTTCTGTTGTCATGTGTTATGTCAGATGTTACGTGCTTTATCTTTCCCAAAGCCACTCTGGTCTCTATATATGCTGGAGAAAAAATTGGCAGATTTTGATCTATCACCAGTACTTAAGCTATGTGCAATTGCACCTTGTGTAAAGGAGAGCAGCAAACCCCAAAAACAGTAACAACAACAACAAAAAAGCAATAAATAACTTTGTGGAAGCTTGAAATAGGGAAATAGGCGGAATAACAAAGAGGTAGGCAGGGAGAAAACTCCATCAAATAAATTAAGAACAGGTGACAGAATGCAAGTGACATGAGCCAGCAGTTCGGGAGATAATTCAGGACTGCTTGCCTCTGTGTTTGGTAGCTCATGGCACTGTATTCTGTCCCTTGATGCTGAATTCATGCAGATCAGCTGAGAATTATGATGACTGTATAATTATTTGATATTCAGGCAAAAAGGTGGGTTCTCCCATTTCCATTACAGTTGATTACTTTTGCTGAGTTTTAGTCAGAAATAGGCTTTGTGATGGCCCATTACTGTTGTAAATGGTAACAAGCAGAAAATATATATAGTACTGAGCATCAATTTCATTTCTCTGAATCTACAGTATATGATAGTAGACGTATCTAGGCTATTATTGGGTTGTGTTTTTGCTATATTTCAGTAAGATATGTAATTAACTGCCATCTGAGGGCATGACTGTCAATTTTCCCACAGTTATGTTGATTTAATTAATCAATGTTGATTTAATGTCAATTATGAAACTTGTTGATACTGTTAAGCTGAAAGTATGCCATAAATTTGCTACTGTTGACTCTAACACTAAAACCAGAACTTCATTTTTAAAAATAATCACTATGTTTTTATGTATCTGAGGGTGCTTAACTGGAGACATGACTATATCTTTTTTTCGCATTCTGAATGTTCTGTTCTTCTGGCCATCAAGTCCTTTAAGACTTCTCATGCTGGATATTCAGAACTGTCAGATGCTTTTGAAAGCCTTGGCCCTGCTCTCAGTAGATATTCACTAAGCTCAAGTTACCATTAATCTTTCTAGCTTCATGTTCACAAATTAAAATTGGTATGACCCAATTTGTACAAATGTCACACTTGAGATTTACACCTCTCTGCAGAGATATCTTTGTATGAAAGAAGATCAGATCCAAAATGACTAATATTCCTGCCAGGAAAAGGAAAGTTTTATGACTGGTATTTTTTGAGGGGTCTATTCCTCCTCATTATTTTGTATTATATATATGCTTTTTATATTTTATTATTATTATTTTACTATTACTGCTATTTAGAATACCAAATTAAGAGTGATCACAGAGTAAAATGCTACTTGACTCATTCTCTGCAGTAATGTAATTAGGGACTGAAATACCTGCATTAACACAGAAATCATTGTTGCCTTCTGACACTGAACCACCTGTCACTCTCTCCATTGTCACTTTTCTAAATTCTTTTTTTAAGAAAACTAAGCTGAAATATCTAATTAAGTTTAAAATAGAATGGCCCTGGGAAAAACTCTTGTGAAAACTGCAGTAGAGCTAGTAGTTCGTCTTAACTGGAGGCTAAGGCTTTCAATAATGTGTTTTTTTATGAAATCGTGAGATTTTTTTATGCAAACAAACCTCAGTCTTCTGCAAAGTCAGCTAACCAAAAGCATCCATGTAAAAAGAAGCCAGTCTGTATAGGGAGGAGAAATTAATTTTCACAAATGCCTTGTGAAAAGCAAATTGGAAGATGAGCAGTGTATTTAATGCAGTGGAACTTGTTTGGCATTGACATGGTTAAAGGGAGAAAAAGAAGAATGGTTAAATAGAGTTCAGCAAAAGGTTCTGAAAAATTCAGCTCGGCTTAATGGCAAAATCTCCGCTGTAGTTATCACAGTCAATGTAAAACCCTAGGCCCTTGTTTCAAGAAAGCCTTCTGCATCAGAAGCTGTTAGGTGCCTGAGGGATGAGCTAAGATGAGGAACTGTGGCTGAATTTCTGTGCGTGTATGAATTACCAAAACCAGTCTCAGCCACATCTAGAAGGCCTCATCCTGAATGCCTGTGGTGTCGGTTGAATTAATAAGCTTCAGTCAGTAACTCACTGAGGGTCAAATTCTGATCCTATGGTGCAAAAAACAATGAAAAATGTGAAGACTACAGTAGCTAAGAACAGCCCAAGGACTGCAAATCTCATTCCTTCTGCTTCTCCTCATACTCAGTGAAAGAAAATAATGATTTAATTTCTCTGTTTACCGTCAGTAGTATATTACTGTTTTTTGTGCTTTTTCAGTTGTGCTAGCTAGATAGAGAAGTGAAGAAGCCTAGAGTTAACATCATTAACATCTCTCTTCTTTCTCTTCTTTTTTTTTCTCTTCTTTTTTCATCAGATGTAATCCAATAACAGCCTCCTATTTTTTTCTCAAAATTTAAGATAATAATTCATAAAAAATCTTGGATAATTCAACAAAATACAATTTAAAATAGAAAAAAATCTATTAACCTTCCTATTCCAAACACTATGCTTTTAATATTATTTAAAAAATATGTATTATATTTTAAATTACTGTACATTTTAATATTCAAATTAGATACATTTTGACTTCTAAAAGTATTGAGGTGAATTTGCATACAGCAAAGATGTCATCGCAGAAAGAGTACTTCTTGAGTAGCTTTCAAAAACACAATCCTTGGCTCCCTAGCTGGAAGATTTATCTACCAAATTGATGATTTTGTTGAAACTAACAGTGTTACACTTCCTTTTTCTTTTGATTTTCAGCATTTTTTTCTCCTCACAGCAAGAGATATTGAACTAAACCACTAGGTATTTGCAGGAGCCACTGAGATTTAAAAACAATTCATTTTTGCTTGCAATATTAATAGAGGAGAAATACTTTCTTCCTTGATATTGAATGTGCTGTATGGGGTAAGGAGGAAGTAGAAGCAGCAACACATAATCAAATATCTATGATGATATTTGTTTGATTCCTCCTTTAAATTTGTATATTCATTAATTTTATACTTTTTCTCTGTTGATTTGTACATTTTTAATAAAGATAGCATTTCTAAATGTATGATAGTATTTTCTAGTAGTATCACAGTCTGTTAGCTGTAGAATTTGCCACAGCCACAATATCTTGATTTGGCTTCTAAGGTATCCTCTTTAGAAATAACAGATTTTACTTTTCTATTCCACAGACATATTAATGATCAAGGTGTATTCAGAGAATATAAAGGAGAAGTATGTGCAGATTTTGAAGCAAATTTTAAGAAATGATCTTGCTAAATCATGAGCTTTGCAGAATGGTGTCAGTAACAGCAAGAATTCTGCTTTCCAGAGTTATATTTCTTTCTTTTTTTTTTTTTTTTTTCCAGAATTAAAAAGCAGCCAAGACACTATTAAATTATGTTCTCAAGATAAGCATATTCAAGAAACTTTACAGAAAGAGAATCCTGTAAGAGCAGGTGCTCTGAAACATTTTGTAAAGCCTTCATTAAAAAGGACAACCATTCCCATGCACTGTATGTAACATCTTAGAAGAAAATAATAATCTACTGTTTAAGTGTTTTCTTGATTAACATTAAAGTTTCAGAAGACAATGAAAATGCTAAAGTAAAAAAGGTGTAAGAGCAAAATCAGCTACATTTTTTAATCCTTAAAAAGAGAGACTTCTCTCTGTGATAGTTCAGCTGACTGCAGCAGTCCCATAAACTGGTATTGCTGCTAAGAAAATAATTCTTGAAGTATAAGCTTTCTGTACTGTATAATCTTTAATTCCAGGCCGTGAGATTTTGATATTCAGATTTCAAATGGCTTTAAACTTGGAAATTATTATGCATAAATAAAAAATAATTTGCTATTTATGTTTCCCAAATGCTCTCTCCTTACAGTCTTTTTATCTAATGACTGGTGATCAGTTATTAGTTGTTTCTTGTGCATTGAATGTTCACAGGATGACAACAATGTTTCCAGTGACAAGGTTTAGTTCTTTCCCTGTTCTCCACTACTTTTCTTGAGGAAACAATCGGAAGTGGGAGGAAGGGGTTATGACTTATATAACACAACAACAGTATATTTTGTTTCCCTTACCCCTGTTTACCACTTACAGCAACACTATATTTCTCACTTTGTATAATAGGATTTCCTTTTTATTATTCCATTCCCCAGAGCAAAGTATTATGAGGATTTTTTTTTCTTTTTTTCTTTATTTCTTTTTTCCTGCTTGAGCCTAGAAATAAATGTAAATTCTGGGAGTGTGATTAGTAAGCATACATCTGAAATGCTATTAATGCCCAACATTGGTTTTTGTTTTTGTGTTTTTGTTTGGTTGTTTTGGTTTGTTTTTTGGAGTATATGCGAAATCATGCCTATCTCTATGATATTCTTTAGCAAAATATTCTTAAGCTGGAGAGATTTCCTATGAAAGAAAAAAATCATATATCTATAACGATCATTGCATATTACAAGAAATACAAATGTTATATAAAATCTGCATGTAGAATTATTTATTTTTCTGTTCTATAATCCCCCTTCCCTTTAGTTTCCACTTTTCTAGAAAATGACTTCCTGGTTAGAAGATGCCCCTCACATCAACCTGTTATCAATGTTTATAACCCTGGAGCTCTGCGCTGCACAATGATCTGGCTCCGATCAGCCAGGTGCTGCCCTAGATAGCAGTCTTTCCCTGTGGGCACACCCTTGTTTGTAACATAGCCCTGCAACCTACTTAAAAAATTTCCCACCACATGCACAGGCACACTTGCATAGAGTTAGACTTTTCCTTGCTGAAAGCAAGGCTTTAAGGAAACACTCTCGGTGGAGTATTTGCATCTCTGAAAAGGAACCCAGTGGCAGGAGAGCCTGTAATTTGGCATAGTTCAACCTAGCTCTCAAATATGCAACCAGTAATGTTTTCTTGACTAAACAATAACTGTTCTGTGAATGTTATTTAATAAGCAAACATCTGCCTTGTAGAAACATTTGCTTTTCCTAACTTTCCAAAAGGCGATACAATTCATCTGATAAGGGAATTTGTAGCCCTTTATGGTACATTTATAAAGAAATAGTATGACTAGAAAAATATTTAAAAATCACATAGATAGCAGCCCATACAACACTCCGCTACACTGGTGCCTTAATTAGAAAGATGAGTATAGCAGAAAAGCTATGAAAGGCTGAGTTGGAGTTTCAGAGCAGATTGCAAAGAGTACGTAGTCAGCCATAATTTAGTAATAATGTGAGACTGATCCTGAATGTTTCTAAATGCTAAAACCCCTTAAAAAAGTAACTAGGCATTATGGAAGCTCAGTATCGTAACTTTAGGGTTCAGAATAAAAGTCATACACTAAGCTGGCAATCGTCAAAAGACCTGTGAAAAGCTGTAGCTTAAGTAAGATGGAGGTAATGCATGTCTGGGGCTTCAGAGCTTTTGACCTCACCACAAAAGAGTAAATTTCCTTCGACATCCTTAAGCCTATACAATCCAAATCTCTGTAACAATACCAACTTTATTGTTTTGATCATTTTCTTGGCAACAATGTTAGAGCTGGTTAGCTGCAAATTACTCTGTCTGAGCCTCCAAACATGAATACGTTTATGAACTATAAATTATGTTCAAAGACATGTCAGTCCTGCCTTCCCAGCATTATTCAAAGAAGTCCATTAAACTGTATATTATACGGGCTTAATGCTATTTCCTTTGATGTCAACAGAGAAAAAGACTGACCATGCACTTAATACATCGGTTAGGATTTTGATGAGCTTGGTTCAGAGCCTGACTGCTGAAGTGTCTTCCTCTGTGATTCAGGGAAGTGCAGTAACTGTAGAACAATAAACATAACCTATAGCTATATAGAGCCTTAATCCAAAAGAGTACACCTACAGTAGTTAGACTAAACTTACCAGTTTTTGCTAGCTTGAGTTTTGAACCTTAGTCTCCCACAGCTTAACAAATGATTCATATTATAAGGAGAGAGTGGGGTTACCTGTTTTAGCTAAATGTAGTTCCTGTTTTGGTGGCCATTCAAGGCTTTAAAGCTTTAAATTGATCTGCCTTCCAATTCCTTTGAAAGAACGTGTCTAAAGAGTGGAGGAAAATGAGAGAAAGAGAGGGATCAGTGGGAGGAACTAAGTTAACGTAGTCTGATAAAATCATTACTGACTTTATAGTCTATGGAAGAAGATAGGGTATGATTCATCTAAACTTTCTTTTTAATTATTATTGTTTTTAGTATTCAGTGACTTTTGCCTCATATGTGCTATCTCTTTATACTGACTATGATAGAAGCCTAGCTAAGATGAAGCTACCTCTAGTCCAATGGATCTTGTCCAGGGTTATCCTCAAAGTTTCTGTTGGCTAAGTCAGATAAATCTCCAGTCACCTAACTCATTTTGTACTGTGTAATAATGACAAAAATACAACAAAAACCCCTACCTAATATTTAAAGCCAGCATATGTATATATGACAATGAAAAATGATAATACTAGGGTTCCTCCCTCACATAAGGCAATCGTATGGGAAAACTGAGGACTCTTGAGATTTTTTTCTCCTCCAAACTCAAGTACAAATATATATATGTATATATTTAATGTTTATTTCATATAGTAAGTCAGTGCTAAAGCTGTTTTCCACTACAATTATGTGATATTTTTGGCTTTTCAACTAAGACCTCAGAATGGACAATTTGGTGATTTACTTCAGTCTTGAAGCTACCTGAGCTGTGCTCTGTTTCACCTTTGCATTCTACCTGTCTTCAAGACTGCAAGAACCTGTTTCATTACATTTTTACTACTGGTTAGCACTGTTCAGGAATGCTCTATTCATAGGATTGGAAAGGATTTCTGAATTTTTTAAATTCTTCTATGATGGTTAATAAATGTTATTTTTCTGCCCCCTTTGACTATCCTTTTAGTTATCATCTGCCTGTGTATTGCTTTATTTCAAAAATAAATGGTAAATGCTTTGTTTCTTGTACAAATTTTATTTGCATAGGAGAGACTTGCATTATAATACTGAATACTGAGAGCATCCTGTATGCTGTATCCTGTACATAAACACAGATTAGTGTTTTTTTGCCAAGTCTCACTATGACTTTTTATAAGAATATAAATAATATTTAACAAACAAACAAGGAAAAAATAGATTTCCTGAATGTTTTGATGTTCCACAGAAGGTCTTAGTACCATAAGACAGAGTGCAAACTGATTATTGTACAAATATGCCAAATCAGCTGTTGATGGATTGCAAAGTCATATTTAATAGTTATTTATGATATGATATCTCAAATGATACTCATCTATAAACTTTTCACACCTAGACTCCAACCCAGATGTGTGGAAAGGAGTCATCTTTCAGATTTTTAATATGGATACACATGGGCAGATTACAGGTTAAAAAAGGGTAAGTTTCCAAAAGTTTGTGGAACTCTGGATCCACTATTTCAGTCTCATGAATAACATATAGGGAAAGGGGAAATAAGTAAAGAGTAATAATGAAATTTCTTTTTTCTGTCCCTGAAAAATGATATGGTTATGAAATGATGTACACAAATTTTCAGTCATATCTTTATATAATTTAGATGCAATGAGGATCACTTTATGCAAATAGACAAAAAGTGTTTTAAAACATCAAGTGACTCATGTTGTATAACAACATAGGTAGGCATAAACAATTTCTAAAAAAATGTGCCTTTACATTGGGAAATCTGTAGTGACTGCAGAAAAAAAAAAAGGAAAAAAAAAACCACTGTTCTAATCAGTATCATAAATACATAACCTCTTTGGAGAGAAACTCATATTAATTCAAGAAAGGGTCGCTGATACCAGATGGGAAACCTCTGTGCTACTGGAAGATTAATGAATTGTTTTTACTACACTGTGCCATATAATTGCACAGTACAATTAAAACTGTGCAATATTGAGCAACATGATTACAAAATTTGACATATGATGAATGCATTCATTATTTTGCTTCTATTTAAGATATAGAACACTTTTTTTATTATTGTTATTATGTAGTTTCCAAATATTTAGACACTGTTTAAATGGAAGCATTACAAGATTCTCAGAATCAAGTCCAGTTCCCTAACAGCTTTTATAATTTCCTTCTCTAATGTTAATACTGTCAGGAATTTTGGAGATGTTTACCTTTTTTGGCTTACATAAAATCACCACATGGTGACCTTTTGTCTTTTTCTTCAAATAAATACTTCTCAGTTTTTGTCCCCTTATTTACAATCTGGCTTTAATGCTGCAAATTCTGGGCTTACAAATTATTCACATTTCAAAGTGCAATTTCTGCTCCATCATCATTGATGTTCAGCCTCAGATTACTAATTTATTGTATTTCTCCATCAATGAATGGTCAAAATAGCAATCGATCCAATTCAAACAATCCAATTCCAATATAAACAAAATAACCTCTTCTGTAAATATACATCTACACACTCTCATACACATTGCTTATACCACCTGCATTATCTGTGAAACCTAACAAAAAAATCTATAAAAAACATCTCCATAGCCACAGCACACTTTCTAATGCAGGAAACAAAATTTTGGCAACCCTTTCAAGCGTGTGGCCTCCCCTTTGATCCTCTAGATTTTCTAGTATCACAGAGCACTCTGATACTGGTCATTTTTCTAGAAAATATCATAAAAATACTGTGTACGTGCTTAGTATTCCCTTTTTAAGACTCTATCTAAACTGTATGTTAAGCCTTTTACAAATTAGTTATGATACCTAATTAAACAATATATTCGCCATGCTCCACAGCAGTGACCTAACCATCATACACAGGACAACCAACCCACAACCATGAAAATCAATAAAGCAGAAACAGTAGTCAGCTTTATCTTTTTAATACCAGAACCGCATATTCAGCCTTATCAAACACTAGAGAGGATTTGAAGCACTTTTTTTTTTTTTTGAAATGTTAATGGACAATGCATTCTTTACTCATTCATGTGAGTGCAGCAGCATACTGTTAAGCGGATATTGCCTCAGATGACAAATCAAGGGAACCTAGCCCGTAGCTTCTAAGAACACCTGTTAATAGTTAAAATTCAAGCTTTAGCTCATCAAAATGAAAGACACTTGTGAAATCCTAGTCATAGGGAATTCAATAGCAATAACCTCATCGACATAAATGATGTCAGGTTTTCAAACTCTATGACATGGAAAATGGTTTTCATCAATGCTACCATAATTATAATGCTGTTGATACAAAATCCTAAATTCTTTATTCAGTTGCTTTCAAACCTGAAGTAAGGACCTAATAAGACTCAAAATGTATTTCAGAATTTGGACTAATAATAAAAATAAAATATAGTAACATATAACGTATCGCATTAACAGCTGTACCTTCAGTCTTTAGCCGAAGGCTACTGTAAGAGTAATGAGAGCTAAAAGAAACAGTTTATTTTCCTGGTTGCTTGTTAGAATAGTGAAGAAAGAAACAGGCAGATAAACACACATCCACAGACAGTTCAGCTGATTAATTTTCCAGCCAGCAGACATTCATTAAGTGAGCATCCTCATTGCAGTGAGCAGAGTCTGGGAGCAGACCCCTAGAGGGCATTTCAAAAGTCAAACAGGCCTAGTGGAAAGGCTGATAGAACTGTGCAACAAACAGCGGGAGATCCATATTTTGGAGTAACTCCAGAATTTCTTCTCCACGGGACAATGGAACTGAGCAACATTGCAATTAATAATTTCTACCTGGAGGGATATGAGGAATGGATGAAAACAAAACCTTTTTTTTTTTTTTTTTTTTTTTAACCTTATTATTATTTTGGTAATGACTGCAACTATCCACTAGCACAGTAACTGCTGTATTCTCTTTAATTTTGATTTCAATTCTGTACCACCACATGTAGGCAACAGCATATTACTTCTTAAAGAGTCCAAATTATGGCCCTTAAGTATGAGTTATAGGACTTACATGAGTTAAAACTGAAGAAATGTTTCCTCATTTTAGAAGTGTGAAGCTCTAGTTAACAGTTATCTGAAGTTGCCGACATTCCACTTCTTCTTTAAAGTTCTGCAGTCCACAATCACACTGTCTCCTGCATATGTATTATCACACTACAGACTGCAGAACTAGGTGCTAAATTAGGTAGATATAGTGCCCAGAAGTGATACAGATGCCTTTTTCTCTAGTCCTTAAAATTCCTCCTTAAAAGTCACCTTTATGGGCATGCATACAAAAAACCTGCATTCTGATAATGACTAAGCAGGTGGTGATTTGTAATTACTGTGATTACTGCTATTGATTAGTTACAAATTGTGCACATATTGTGTCTGTGCTAAAACATCCTATTATTCCCTTTGACATTACACACTTTTCTTTTTAGTTCTATAATGTCATATCCTTAATTTTTTAAGATTTGTCGAGTTTTTTTGTTTTTTTTTTTCATATTTAGGTCAGTAGGCCTGCAAAATAAAAACAGATTCAGTGTGACTCCTAAAAAAAAAAAAAAAGGGTATTCTGTAAAATTTAGGATATCTCATTCTCTCTAACATGCATCTGTCTATATATGTGTGTACATGTGCTAGTGTGCAGGTATATATGTGTATATCTATGCACATATTAACCAAAACACAGCTAGCTCTTCCAAATGTTCCTTCAACAGAAGTGGTAAAAGGCAGTAATAATCTCAAAGGAATTGAAAATTAATTTTAATCCTAAAACTTTTGAAAGTCTGAACTGAAAGACAAGATTGAATTCTTATAGATCTCTCTGACCTTTCCCAGTGAGAGCAGCTGATTAAAAGGGGAATTCAAAAGTTTTTTGTGATAAAGAACTATCATAAGCTCTAGTCAGAAATCCTTCTATTTCCATTGGTAAGAAGTTACACATATGAGTATTTCTAGTGCAGTGTCCTGCAATAAGGAGCTTATAATTTGGCACAAGTAATAATAATTCTTTTTTTTTCTTTTTCATCCTCTGAAATTTCCACACTGTGATATTCGATCACACATTTCTGTCCAGGGGCATAAAAACATTGTATGAGGCATCCATGTAGTCATGACTTAATAGAAACTGAATTAAAAGCAATAAGATAGAATGCAATATTCCAGAAATATTTTCATCACTTAAGCTACAGCTATCATTTAATGTAGCAGATGGCTAGCAAAATTGGAATAAATTGCTTATTTTCCCTTTGTTAACTTTTTGCAGAGTAACAGAGACTGCAATAACCTTCCCTTTAGAGAAGACAAAGGGCCAAAGCCTTTACTGGAGTGCTTCTGCAAGTGAGTCAAACAAAACCAGAGCTGCAGGTGAGACGGGGAGATTGAGTGAAGGGATAAAAATCAGCAGTTGTCAAATCCTCATATGTTCTTTTATGATCATTATGATAACTATCTTTAGGTGTGTTTGGACTGTGTCTACTCTTAGTTCTTTTATTTTTTTATTTCTTTTTTATCCTTTTTTTTTTTTTTCTAAGAGAGACAATAGTAAGAAAAATGTGGCAGCTCTGTTCTGAAGTGCACTGTGAAGACATCTCTAGGCTCTATTGCCTTCCTGTTCTTCCAGATTTCATTTCAGGATTTTCAGTTAATGAAGTGCATTGATTCTCAGTTAAATTTACTTTAATGTGATGCCTTTCATCTGATTTTATGATGAGTATTGATTTTTATTTAGAGTCTACTGTGTGGTTTCAATAAAAATAATAAAGAGTGTTGTTGATGCATGTTAGTTATCATTTAATGTAAGCTTTATAACTTGAGGACATTCTGGAAGGCTTATGTTAACAAAAACCTTCACTTGTTCATCTAGTGCAGTGGCTACGTATGAAAATATTCATGTTGTATCCGAGATTTTTTTTAAAATTAGTCCCTTAAACTCAAGGGTGTTGGTGTTTTAAACAGGATGTGTTTGTCTCACTGATCTATTAGCACTATTGGACACCAAGTGACATATTCATCTTTGGTGCCCCATCTATGCTGTTAAGCCATAAAAAAAAAGTCTGAAAAAAGACTCACATGACTTACTTCCTCATGCTCTTCAGCTGAGTTTGGGACAACCCAGCTGCTAAAAGGAACACCAGAGTTATATTCTGTAGTTCTCTATGTAGTTCTCTTTCCAGACAAGCACAGAGTTTATCTGGAAAGCTCTGCTTATCTGGAAAACTTGCAATCCATGCAATGCTTTTTGATGGCATCTCATGACTAACATAGATACAGTAAAAGATCAGATAATTATTTTCCTATAAGATTTTGATATTATATGACTCAGGGAGTAAGTTTATATTGATACTGTAGTGCTTACAAATAAAATATAAGAAATAATGTCTAATGATTTCCCTGGCTTTCTGGAGGCTCCTTACCTCAGCCCTTCTGCTGAGATATCACATTGATAGAAACAATTTGACCAAAACCTTACCTCACTATAAATCTTGTTATAACTATACATACTGCATCAATATTCTTCAACTAGGAACCCTAGCACAAGTGCATGGGAGTCCAAATTCTCCAAATTCTCCTTTGAGCTTTTCAGTAAGAATCACAAAAAAAAAAAAAAAAAAAAAAAAAAAAAAAAAAAAAAACA
>JAVCKT010018489.1:26144-37854 GCA_032273925.1 Rhynchotus rufescens | reverse complement strand
AACTGCACCAGCATGGACTTCTCCTCAATTAATTTTATCTTGTGTCAATTTAGTCCTTTCCTCTCATGCAGTTTGTCCCCATTTTAAACTTTCCTTCCACACAAATACCGATTTAAAATGAAAATCTAGACTGTCTTACTCAAAGTGCTGATTTCATACCCGGTGATTTTACTCAGGACCACTTTCATGAGTGCAGATGGAGGAACAGTTTGATGCATCAAAAACAACAGTAGGTCTAAATGTCTAAAGTGAGGTATTGTCACTTGCAGGGAAAATTAAGTTATAAAAAGTTTTTGATCCTTCGTTATTCAGCACAACATATTAATCAATGTAAATACGATCACAGTAGCCTGGGAGAGCGCAGACAGGCAGTTAAAGGTGACATTGAAGCAACGTACTTCCTCACTAAAGATGTATCAAGCCAACTACTGCAAGGAGGCAATGAAAGTAGCATGTAAAGTCATGAGCAGCTAAAAATGTCATAGCTTTTTAAGGCAGTTTTCATGGGTGAGGACAAAAATTTTGACATGGAAGCAAGTGGCTGGTATTAGTGGCTGGTATTACCATCATTATGAATTCAAAGTAAGTCACCACTGACACAATCTTGTTTTTTGAAAGTGTTTCAAATAGCTGAGCGGACATTTCTAGCTCATCGTGAAGAGGAAAAATGCTACTGCCAACATATCAGTAAAGAAGAGCAAAAGAAATAGAAAGACACATTTGTAGGAATTTATCAGGAAAAACAAACTTACACACACATATATATTATTCAATAATAAGTATACCTAATCACATCACACACAAATATAAAAAAAAGTCCACACTCAATGGTCATAACATCATAGAGTTTATGAAAAGAATAGATACAACATCCTTAGGCTTTCCCAGATTTCTGATAACTTCATTTAAAGAAGAATAGCAAAAATATATTATTTATAGTTATATTTTTAAAATTTTATTTCTAGGGAACCTATCACTATATCATGTGTAGGAAAAAAATAGTGCTGTTGTACAGTTCTACAGTACTATCGTTGTCATGATGATGTTGAATCAAACTAAGCTCAGTTCCAGGAGAACTCAATCAGTTGCACATGAAGATGAGGGAGGACCGTGAAGAAAAAAATATGAAAGTACTTCTCTTTGATGGACAGAAACTCCAGTTGAAGACACTGACTTCTAGGTCCTCAGGAGAAACTGAGTGAAAGCACTGAGAGAGAATATTTAGGTCAGACTGAAAGATCTGTTTCTCATATTGCAGACACTGCAGATGATAGAAGAAAGCTGTAGTATGTCAGACTTCACAAACTACCCAAACTCTGGTGATGAAAATTATGGCAAAGGACATGGCTGAATAGATGTTCACAGCTCTGTACTCAACCCATTTGTCCTAGGCATGCCACCAAATACTTATAGTCAACATCACCTGCAAGCCAAATTCACTTAGCACTAACCTTATTAATCTGTAGAATATGGAAAAGAAAAAGAGTCCAGCAATGGCTGGATGCATTATCTAAATCATATGTTTAAACAACAAGAGATGGCAAGTTTGGTTAGGGGAAAAAAAAAAAAAAGCAAGCTTGGAAGCTTGGATAAGAAACGTTCACACATGTTTAATACTGAATGTACATCTTACAAAAACGAGTACTGAGAAATAAGGTGAGATACATGTCAGATAATCCTTCTGGATAGGGGTCAATATGATCCAATGATCCAAATTAGTGACTCAAAATAGTTTTCTATATATTCTGTATATAGCCTATATATAGATGATACTCTTACTGCTATCCCTGTGTAGACATTCTGGTCATTATACAACTCCACACCTGATCTCCCAGGTTGCATTTCCTTTTATTTTTTTCAGATGACAGGAAGACAGAATACTATCTACACTAAGACCAAATCCTTTGAGGTACAAGTGGGTGGTTATTTTAAAGACAGGCTGACTCCATTTCAGAAGTGCTTTGTGGGGCAACTCCATTGACCAGTTCTCTTTATTTGGTTTGTGCACCTGAGAAGCATCAGTCACATTTTTGCTGCCCAAAGCAGTTAGCTGTCTCTTCATTGCTGCTCCTTCTCCAGATCACTCTCCAAAATTTTTCTGTTTCATTTTAATTTATGACTGACACTTCTAACACTTTGTGTTCAAGCACTAATGTGAGGCCTTGCATTAAGGAGATATAAAAATAAACCATATATGTAGTTTATATTCTCTTGTCATTAAAGGTGTTTTGTTTCAGACATCCGTGACAATGTATTTGAAAATAGAGTCTATAGTTTCAATAAAAATACCACTATAAATTTAAATGAAACCATTTTATTTGCTTAGAACTTTCTTTCTTTCAAATATATAAAATAAGGAAATCCCAAACATAATAAAAGCTCTCTTTTATACTTCATTCCAGAAACCGTAAGACTGGCCTGCATCTGAGTATCAAATATGGAACAAATTTAATAAAAGGGTTGTTAATATAATATGTAACAAATATGAGGAAATCTATTCACATAGATTTAACAGAGTTGGGAGAAAGCTTAGCATAAAGAAAAAGGACTGTTAATACACTTATAAAAAATGCTATACAAGGACAGAGGAAAACTGCAGATATCAGTTTCATATAATGCAATTACTTTCCACCCTGTGTGATTTTGTGAGTATTTTAAACAACCAGGTGTGAATCCAGCAGTGGGTTTGACGTTTCATTTTCGCTTATTTATTTTACTGGGGGAGGAGCAATTAGTATTGGTCTAATTAATGAATTTGAAATAGCTACATCACAAAGAAGATGAGAGTTAAAGATCAAAGTGTGACTGCACCTTGAAAAGTCACTTGGGAGCAGATTTACACGTAAGATCTGAACCAGCCAGATTCAGATAGTCGAAGCTCTAAGTCCTTACACTATTTTTTCTCCTGATTGGCTCTATGCCTTGAGAGATATCTAAACAATAGCAAACACTACACACTGGGACTTAGGAGAAACGTGGCCTCCTGGGGCCTATTGTGATTTTCAAAAATGCCTAACTTACTCTGAAATCAAGAGTAATTAGGTGCTTGTTCATTTCTGAATGCCTAATATACAAGTATCTGCATTTCTGGACACCAAAATACCTTTAGAACAATATCCTTGATCTTTTGTTGAATTTAACCACTTATGGGCACAAAAGCACTTTTGGGGAAGGAAGAAAAATGAGGATCACAGTCAGGAAAAAAAGGGGATTGTGATGGAGATGCGATGAGTTTGTTGTCCACAGCTGGACCAGGCTGTGAGAAATCTGCAAGGAAACTTTGTTATCTTTGCCTACATTGATCCCTTTTTGAGAAATGGAAATCCCTATTCCTGCTTCCAAATGAAGAAAAGGAGTCAAGGTAGGTCTTATCCTCCCCGTGCAGTGATTTTTGATCAGAGCACCCTTTGGGTGCAAGTAGCACCCACACACCTTTGGTCTGAAGCCCCTGTGGGACTCAGGGCTGGCCTGACACAGGGCCCTGTGCAAATCTGTAATGGGCAAGCACAGCTGAGCTTGGCTTCCTAGTCCTGCAATCCAAAATAAACCTCTCTGTGAAAATGCCTGGGGAAGAAAAGGCTAAAGGAAACAGAAATATAATGACTGTGTGAAAAGACAGAGGTAAAAACTCAGCTGGGGAGAGGCTGGTGGCTGCAGAGGAGTGATGTGTGAGGCAAACAAATCCAAACCCTGTGATACAGAAGAAGAAGTTATCATTTTATACAGGCAGGCTCTCCTCTGTCCCTTCCTGGTTGGTTTTCAGAGACCCGGAGCACAGAGGAGCACCAAAATAGCCTCCACACTTACATTCCTGGTCTCATCAGTGGACATTCTTCTCTTCTCCTTCCCTCATCTTTCTTTCAGTGCCTATTTCATGATTTCCATCAGCTCCGCCTAAACCCACAAATATTCCAAGTCATAAAACATGATATCAATGTGCTGAGAAAATATTTTGCAAGTGCAGGCATGGGGCGTTGCGGTAGCATAGAACAAAGCACTCAAGGTTAGTGTGGAAAACCCTGTGGAAACCTTGTTTACCCTTTGCATTCTCCTCTCAGCCAACATCGAGGTTCATCTCAGGGGTGGGACAGCAAATCATCCCCACAGCTTGGACTCAACTAACTTTCCAGACCCGAAGAAGGTCTCACGACTCAGACTTGACTGGTGCCACTGGGGCTTGACCTCTGACTTGGGTCTGATTTGCACGAGATCCCAATCCCATAGAGTTCCCTGCCCAAGGCTGGAGTACTGGAGCAACCTGGAGTCCATCGTGCGAAGATCTGGTGCTTAAAAGTACTTCTTGCTGTATCTTCTAACCGACTGTTGGTTATCTGCTAAGCTTTTGCCTCTCAGGTTACAGGATCACTCCTGTACATCAATCTGACCTCTGTCTGCATGAACTCCTGATTCATATGTATTTATATAAACCCAGAGTAAGACCTACTTGCTGCTTTCCATTACAACCACTCCAATAACAACAGGTGATTGACATCAGGGTTTATTTCACTGCTCAGTTCAGTACTCTGTACCATTTTTCCTACCTTGCACATTGGGAGACTCATTAATATCCCACTTCGAAATTTGCTGATGTGAAATACTTTGTAAATGCAAATTATTGCACTAATATTAGGTTTTGAAAGTGTTCTATTTTTTTTTATAAGAGCTGTACTTAAGAGCTTTATTCTTACTAACTTCCAGCATCCACTGAAAACACTTTTACATAAAATAGAGGAAATTGTTTGTGAAATAATCTTATGTTAAAGTTCCCAGGCTCAAAATTTAAGCAACTGGGATGATAATGTATCCTTTTAATCTAACATGTATTTACAAAATCTATGCAAATCTCTCTAAAGTCTGAGTTGGTTTTCCATAGGAAAAAAAAATGATTTTGTACCTTTTTCTCTGCACTAAATATTCAGTGCCAGTAGGCCAGCATGCATGAGTAACTCTATAATAACAACCAGCATGCACACATGGGTGAACGTGGAAAGGAAAGAAAACAGATCTTAGGTTTAAGCTTCTAAAAGATTATAATAAAGAAAACTAAGAAAAAGGCTCCCGTTCCCCATAAGGAACAGCTACCCCAGGACCCCAAGCCTCAATCCAGAAGCGAATCTCCAAGGCAGAAGGAAAGGTCAAGCAACGCTACCTACGGCTACCAAGACTTTGCAGCAGTTGCTTTTGAGTGTGTTGCAAACCCCAAAAGAAGCACAGAAATGTCATTTCATCCATTGCTTTCTGTTAGTTTTATGGCAAAACAGAGCACAAGCAGCATCTCAGCTCCAGGCTCCCTGTTTGCTTGGAGCGTTCATGAACTTCTCCCAGCTCGGAGGTCTCCACAAGAAGTTTTGGATCCCTGATGAAAGGCGCTGAGCTTTGCTTGGGCTCATTAACACACATGGACAGCGTGGTGCTTAACAGCCAATATCACCCATGATCAATGGAATGTAGAAGGAAAAAAGAGATGGGAAACTGAAAATGTTTGCATTTCCCATCCATGGCATTTTTTAAATGCTGTGATAAGGAACTCGGCTCATTTTCTTAGCTCCTCATATAGTAAACATCCTTCCTCCTCTGAGTGAGTGCAGGGCCTATGCTTTCTACCAACATTTTCTGCTCACTTGAAAACTTAACTTCAACAATATAAACACTGGTGCCTATGAGCTGGGCTGAAATGAATAACACAGCTATTTTGTTTAAACAGACCGTGCTGAATCTTTAAACCTTTTTAGGTGGCATGACCAGTGGGCTGAGGAATGCAGTCTGTTTGGACAGTATAAGACCTTTGCTGTTGTTGGGGAAACTCTGGCTTGATGCCTCTATCCCTCTAAATAACTGAAATAAAAGTGCCTTGAAATTAGAAACACATGTAGTCTACAGACTTGTATTTTCACTGCGCAGGATAAATAGGAACTTTTCATCTCTCCTTGAACTGTTCAGGCATACAGTGCCATATGTCTCATTAGCCAAACGATAGGTTCCCCTCAACCTCCCAAGCAAAGGGAAATGGGGTTCCTGCCTCCAATAAAAACACTGTACTTCAAAATACTGGCCAAGAATATTCATTCTTTATGTATGTCTCCTTCTCTGAGTACTACCAGCCTAGAAGGCCACTGAAATGTGTGAGTTTTACTGGTGTTCCCTGAAAAGGAAGGGTCTATTGGTGCATTTCAGCACATAGTTGTTGCACAGCCAGGCGCGGGCTTGTTGCAAATTCTATTTCATACTTCTTGTTTTATGAAATGAAAATGAAATTGAGAAGGGATATAATCCTGTATGAGAAATAAATTGCTGGGATAAAAAGAAGCCCGATTCACTTTATAACCTATTAATAACAGGCCTTTGCAAATATGATTAGTAGGTAAACTCCTATTATAATGCTTTTTCGCAGTTCACATGTATTAAGATAAACCTTGAATTCCAAGTCTTTCATGTACCTATCTAAAAACATAAATAGAAGTTGCCCCATAAGAGTGAATAGTTCAGTCTCTCTGTTGCTCACAAATACTGTATTAACATGTTTTTTGCATCACTTACGGAAAAGCAAGTGTTTGGAGCAAAGGTCCAGCAAAGTGGGTCTTCTCACTATCAGCATCTGTGAACTGAACATATGATCTGACATTTAATGATACACTTCAATCTTGCTATGGTGTTAAAAGGAGAAGCTTCCCTGCTAAGAGTTATCAGTCCTTCCAGTGTTGTAATTTTTTTTCTTGGCTTTTTCCTCAATTACCTGGGCCATAGTTAATAGAAAGACAGACAAAAATAGAGAAAAGTTTGTAAGGAACAGAATGTTAATGGATATTAACATCTTCCAATTATGCTTAGATTACAAGCTTTTATTTTGGGGCTACAGGTTTGCATAGAAATATTTAAACTATATGACCTCCCGTGATACTTCAAGAAACAGCGAGCCTATTGTCATAACAAATATCTAAATGCTTGGAAGTGGGTGACAAGATATTCTGAATGTCATATACATAGAGGAGTTTGACTTTTTTTTTTTAAAGCAATGGAATACTCAGTGATTTCAAATGGAGATGCAGTAGAAAGACAATCAATGCTAATTTATTCTGCTTTTCCTGGTTTCCATTAAAATTCTATTTCTTCAGGACTATGTTCCTATGTATTTTTTTAAATTTCATACTCACTACAAAATCCTTGAGAAAATGAGTGCAACTATAGTGTCAGCATGACAATGACCATTTCATGAAAATATTTCTCTGATTCCTAGGCTCACTGAAGTATTTACAAATTTTGGAATGTCTGAGTATTGCTTATATTCCTGCAGCTATTTGGCGTTTTTTCCCATATTAAGAATCTCAAAAACATTTCCAGATTTTGTTTTTTTCTCTTATTTCATAACATCAAGTGGCTAATCTAGTTTCTTAATTAAAGTTGTGTTTCATGCCAGATTCTGAATCCACTTAAAGTATTTCAAATTCAGGAATACATCCACAAATGACAATTGAAATATGATATTTTGAAAGCTTAAGGAAAGGAAATTTGGGTTTACTTTGCTTGTGGCAGCAATTTGGAAACTCAAGCTCTGACAACATAAGCTATGCCTTTTCTACTTTTCTAAAGGCATTAGCTTTCTCTAATTTTTCAACAAATTCACCTAGAAACCAACATTTATTTTTTGCATATGAAACATAGATACCAAGGAAAAGCAAAGTAACAGAGAACATTTCTGAAGCTGAAAGAAGTTTTAAAGGTTAATTCTTCGAAGACCCCAGTCTGTCTTACAAATCCCAGCCAGTTCTGCTGGTCTAGTAACCAGCTCAGAACCCAAGTGTCCTGGTTTCCAAGTTCAGCTCTGATGCTTACCTTCTCTGTGGACTTGGACAAGATGAGCAGGGCTCAATTTGATCATGAAATAGCACATATGTTGTATGCTCCAATTCCAGAATAACTGAATATCTCTCATATATTGCATTACATTGCATTGTATTCTATTATATGCACATTCACAACATCCCTGAAACATAAGGGAGAAAAATTATCTCAATATTACAAATAGACAACTGAGGCTACAGGGCACACTAGCATCACTGACAATCTGCTTAAGAAGATTTAATTAAGAATTAAACAGCTAAACCCATGTCTCCAGTGTGCAAGTCCTACTTTCAACAGACCATCCTCCCTCCCTGACTATGAGATGCTCTCTGTTCCTCCAAAATTCAGAGATTTCAATTCTTAATTTTCTTAAACATAAAATGGAAGTGTAAATACTATGTTCAAGAGTTTAAAAACAATGGTGGTGATGGACAGATTGAGAGAGGCTTTCATTCACTCAGAAACCAAGAGGATAACACAGAACGTGATTTGTATGGGAAACGTGGTACCTAACAACACAAACTCTCTCAAACAAAACCACTGATTCATTCCCAGGGAGAGGCAACAATCTCTATATATTTAAGCACATGAGGCAAACAGAATTACAATGCTTAAGTACTTCTACATTTTAAGATAAAAGCATAGAGTCCCCAAAACATACAAGAAAATTAGCATTTGTTTTTTGGAAACTGGAGCAAGCTGGACACATTTGTGGAAAAAAAAAAAAAAAGGCTTTTTCACCAAATTATAAACAACTCCCTCTCATTTATCTATGTAGAAATGACAATGAGATTTTAACACAATGCAACCAGGCTAGCTATACCTCTAGCTTCCTTTTTGATATTTCTGTTTGTTCTAAAGCCCAGATGACAAGAAAAAGATGAAGGAAGTCTGTGTATTTATTACTGATGCAGATAAGATTTACATCTGACATTCCAGAATAATGGCATCTACACTAGCAACTAAGATATTCTTGTTTCAGAACAGAGCAACTTTTAAAATCCCCTTTTAAGCTTTGCAGCCACAGAAGACTCTTAATAATTGATTATAATTGATTTTAACCTTGTCCTAACCTGGGCAAAATGGCAAAGCCAATCATCTTTGTCCAGATGGGATATGAGAAAAGAGCCCCCAATACGCATCTTTAAAAGCTCCAGACATGAGCAGAAGATAAAATATTTAGTCTGCAGAAGCCGTGACCTCCCAATTCTAGCCAGTTTTGAACTTGAATTGATTTCCGACAAGGCATCTGGGAGATGATTACAACAAAATGCACTAAAGCTGGGCAGCCTTTATTTTAACATCCCAGCAGCTTAACCTGTTAATAACAGCAATTGTTTTAGGTACAATCCCAATTTCTGTAACAGACACTAGAAATGGATAACAGCAGCACGGTGACAGTGGCAACGTGCAGCATTAGAGCGCGGCCATTCGCGGTGCTCCTGTTGAGGCTGCAGCAGCATTTCCATGGCAAATCCCTGGTTTTCAGGACTCCGGTTTGCGCTCAAGTGAAGCCAACAGTTTTCCCCAAGTGAGGATGAGTATGGTCACAACTTGCTCATCACTCAAAGAATTGGTTATGTGAAATGAGAGATAAAATACTATGGAGTAGTGTAGTTCTTAAGACTAATTATGCTCTTCCTTGAAGGACAAAAAGGTCGGTGCCAGGAAGCAGGTTCATAATGAACCTTTCCCACGGACACTGCCACTTCTGCCTAAATAGGAAGATACCATAAAATTTTGAAGGACAACCCAGATTCGTGACTTACTTAGGGATCAAAAGTTGCTCGACATATTTACAAAAGCAAGTAAATGGAATTAATTTCATGACTGAATGAAATAGCGTATGGCGCTATGCGGCAGTAATGCTAGAAACAGACATCACCCATAAAATCAAACCACACTTCTATCTAAATACAAGACCTATTCTTTCTCCTACTTTCACTTCTTTCCTTGTAGAATTAGTATCTCATATTGTGAATCTTTTAAGCACAAATATACTTGCTTAGTCCAAACTATGAGTCACAGTAAACTCTGAGGCTAAGTATGTAATTTACAGACTGATATATTATCACAAACTGTAAAGGAAGGTATGACAATCTGACCACACTTAAAAATATGTATTTGTACTTATACGTACCTATGTATAAACTTAAAGAAATTTATAAACTTCTTTAAAAATACGTATAAATATATGAAGATATAATTCTGAAACTGCAAATGAAATAGTAGGAAAAAACTAGGCGGAGAGAATGGCTGATACCTACTCTTACTTCTTCCCATATAATTTGCTAGGTATCAGTTAGTCAGCAAGCTTTTCAGACAGTTTTTTATCCAATACTGTGTTGTTTAGGTTTTACATTAATAGTATAATAAGAAGGTCTTCTACAAAAATGCTGCTTTTTCTAGACTTTGCTAGTCAAATGAGAGATTTTAATGTTGTGCATATCCTGTAAAAATCTAGAAGGAAAAAATGAAAATAACCAGTTTATGAAGTCTAATCCAATTAAAATTAACACCACAAACTATTTCTTACAATCTCAATAGCTATTAAAATATTCCTTCTTTTAATATATAGATATCTCTTTAAGCTCTGATACCATATTCCAGGCAGTGTGTGGATTCCTCAACATGTTTTTTTCTTTGACTTCACCCCTTTTCCATTAGAGTTTCAGGCTAAACAAGTGTGTAAATGAAAAACAAGTCTGCATTTATTACCAAAACAATATTGAGATTTTCACAAGTAACCCGTAGACAATTACAGCTGTTGGTACCATATTTTCACCATGGAAACTTTTGTTTTCCTGAACAATTGAAATTACAATCAGATGTGCTCATCGCTCGTTGAAGTAATGAACAATGGTACATCTGAGGGAGAAATTCAAAGTGCATCATTTATCTTATCCTATTTTCAATTAGGCAGAATAAAGTATAAGACGGTTCCAAACTACACCATAGTAACAGAGTAAGTAAATTTATTACCACTAGAGTGCTAATCTTAGCAGATGGTTAAAAAAAAAAAAAGTATATTTTTAGCATGAAATATGCTAAAGCAATAAATCTGAACAAGGTGGATGTTATCAACTAATATCTCCCTAGTGTGAGGTAAAACTCCTCCATGACAACTCAGCATTCTGGGTGAATGCTGCAAGATATAGGTCCCACTATAGGATGAAAAATAACAAATTAGTAAACAAAACAAAACAAAAAAGCATTCAACATGCAGCTTAACACAGCACAGCAATTAGAGGGAAGAGGTGCAGAATTTTGCTTAGCAAGATTTTTTTTCTACTAGACTGCTCATCTTTTTCTTACAGAAAAGTTTTCACTGACTCTGGGAAAAATATAAATCTAGAAATTCTCTCCTGCTTTAAAAAAATTGTGATTTTTTTTTCCTAACAGAAAACAAAAATATAAGCATTAAAATAATCTTAAGTATGTGAAATTTGGGGAGAGAAAAATAGATTAAAAGAGAGCCTTTCACTTGTCAGTCTATCACTTACAAAAAAAATAGAGCAACATGCAACAGTTGAATGAGAAACCACTGCTACTAACAGAGTACTATAAAACATTTAAAATTCAGAACTTATGGTCCTGTATCTTTACCGTAATGATGCAAGTAAGTTATTATGCTTAACTGAGTTTGGGTATTGAGTGAATTTGAATGTATATTTGAGTTTTCTTAGAAGTATGACTTCCTGATAAAATGAAATAAGGTGCTCAAATTAGGAGACTTGAAAAAGACTTGCAAGTCTACCAGTTATAAAAATAGAGAGAATATAGAGACAGACTTGGAAAAAAATAAATTCAAAAGACACTGTATTCCAGTGCTTCAGTGAATCCATCACCAGCAGCATTAATTTGCCCTGCA
>JAVCKT010018485.1:0-12049 GCA_032273925.1 Rhynchotus rufescens | reverse complement strand
ACGGATTATTTATATCCTTCTGGACCTTCTGCCCAGAAAAATATTACATAACCAAAAGCACATAGTCTTTTAAAAATGGACTTTCTCCTTTCAGAACAGGGAAAAACTTTAGACTCCTAGTAATGGTATAACCAGGTTAGGATATAAACATCTGTCAGACAAGAGCTCACATCTATCCCATAAATCCTCCCCATCAGGCTCTAAGCAGTATTACTAGCAAAGATAGGAGACCCATTCATGTTAAGAAGAAGAAAATATATATATATATACACACACACACACACGAAGTGAGAAACAAAAGAGAATTTGAAAAGCTCTGTCCTGCCTTTGGATAATTAAGAATTTCCACATACCTTACATCTTTTCTCAGAGCTAGCAAATAAATGATGCTGAGTGTGTGAGGAATGTACGTTTAAAATATTAAACTGCTTCTAAGAAAAAAAGTAATACTCAAATATTCCGAAGTGCAAGATAAGACGGTGCACAAAAGTAATAACAATAATGAAAAAATCTTTTTCAATCTAACATATTTGGGAATTCACACTTGTAAAATTTATTATATCAAATTTAGAAAATAGCTGCCTACTAAGAAAAGTAGACAAGTTGCTCTTATTTTGATCAAACTCTTCATGCACTACTCATCATAAAATAAAATGTATTCTACTCAGGATTCATTCAGTTTTGATTCAATGGTTCATTAGATTTTGTTAGAAAAATACTTCAAAATTCAGCCAATTAGCACTTGGTGTCTGCTTATTTACTCCATGATCCAACTCACTCAGCTGATGCTCAGAGAAGCTTCTCTGTTGCACTTGACACTTGCTGACAGTAAGAGTCCCTAGCTGAAGTGGCTATAAGTCAAATCAAATGGGGAGAAAAAAGAGAAAAAAAAAAAGTAGATCAAATGAAAAAATAGTTTATCACTTTTTGGCTATGCTAATAATTATCACTAGCTCAATTTCTCTCAGCAGCATTTGTAGTCCTGCTAATTTTAAAGGAATAGACTTTGCTGTTGTTCATACCCTATGGCATATAGGAGATGCATGCACAGCCTGCAGAATGAAAATTCAAATGAACAAACAGCACTTTGTTATGTTCCTTTCAGTCCTTTGCCTGCCCTTGGCAGTGATCCTCTAGTCAGGCTGGATAAGCACATACTTTAATGCAATCTTTTTTTATTCCCTTTTTTTTTTTTGAGGGGGGAGGGACATACTTTTATGCAGAGGAAAATACTAGGAAAATATATAATATTGTATTATTTTTACATTTTTGTAAGAGCAGATATGAAGCCATACAAAAAGAGGGATTGTCTAATGCTGATTTTAAGACATACATTTTCTACATAAAACTGAAGTTATGTCAAGAGAAAGAATAATTTCAGAAAAAAAACTAAAGTGATTTATTTCAACCACAGCCATTCTGTGATTCTATGATTTTTTTCTGCCTGTAGAATCCAAAATCTTTTTACAGAACCATTCAAACACTTCGGATAATATGGAATGAAAAGCCTAGCATGTCACAATTTTATTCAGTGCATTTTCAACCACAAACATCATGGTAAGTGATTATTTCTCTTCTCAATTTTGATTAATTTGTCAAATTGCACAAGCCTTATAATCTTTCTCAAAGTACTTGTGCCACATGAGATATTTCTCCTTATCTCTTATGATTTAATCTAGCACAATGATATACTCTTATAGCCAATAAATTATTGATATTTTCAAAATATTGTTAATTGTAAGTAGATGGGTAATCTTTCATAAATCTATCTCTAAACTAAAGAAAGCTAAGTTAGATATGCGTTGTGATAACACTAGGGGCAGTTTCTATGTGACAAATAGAAGCCTTCAATTCATCTGGGCTACTATTCATCCCTTATCTTTCAGATTGTTAATTACAACTACTGCCAGTTTTTGTTGTTTTCCCCCTAGAAGACCAATCGTCTGTTGCTTCTCTTTATTATCTCTTTAAGATGGACAAACATAGAGGCATCCTCTGGGCAGTGATTCTCTTGGATTCTCTTGGACAGACGATTGGTTTGTCCTTCTTATGTTTGTCCATCTTAAAGAGATAATACATGTTCATTACCTGAATTGTGAGTGGCTGCATTAGTTTTTCTTTTCCTGTTAGGCTATTTTGTTTCTTTGTTTTGCCAGCAGATGACAATAAAAAGATGGGTGTGCATTAGGAGTGATCTCACAGCAAGGGATATTGTACTGAAGCAACAGTAACAAAAAAGAGCATCTGTGAGATTTGCAAAAATTTCACAATGTTTTCTGAACCTTACGGTGATTTACTTTCCCCTTAATTATTGTTGTAATTAACAGAACCGAAACAAATGGGGGTATTGTACATATGGATCATTAGTCTAAAATGTCCAGCCTAAAAATGGTTTTTAAAAATCTATCACCCGTCATTTCTTTAGCACAGAGATTTAAGAACTAGTCTTAAGGCAAATTTGAAATTCTTCAAAAAATGATTATCAAAAGGGGGAAATTACCTTTTTAAAGATAAGATATTAATTATTGTTTCCTTCAATGTTAACATATAGTACGAAAGGCTTTTACAACATGCAACAGACCTACGGCGATAACTTCCCTCCAAAACCATTTTTGTTGCCACTGCTTTTTAAAAACCATACTGCCAGGCTCAAGATCTCTGTATAATTATTTCCATTTCACAGACAGGAAAAAGCACAGTAAAAGGAAAAAGAGGCTGCCTATCATTAAATAGCACCTCTGGCAGGAACTGGAAAAAGCAACTAACTTTCTTAAGATTTCTCAGGTGTTTTAGGTCATTGGCTTCCCAAGGCCCATTCAACAGCACTGTTTAAAAGTACCAACCAATTCCTAAGAATTCTATTATTTATCTTGACTATTATTATAGTCAAGAATTGTCAACGTAAGAAGTACAGTGCAAGTGTGAAACTTAGACAAGGTTCTGAAACTAAAACTTTGAACATATTTAAGAACATATAATAACTTTTGGTTTAACATCCAAATCAAGACATAGGCATTCCAGAGAAAAAGATGCTCTGAGACTACTGAACACTAATGAAATCCTCTAAACTCCTGGCCCAGGTCAAGCTGTGCATAGTAAACACAAGGAAATAAAACTTCTAGGAGTACAACTACAGGGGTATGGAATGCATAATTCCACCTGAATAGGAATTATGAGTAAGGAAGTACAGACCAGCACTTACACTCCTTGGTAACTGCTGAAATAAGGATGTTGTCCAGATAGGAGTGAAGTCCCTGTACATTACATTGGAGTAGTCAATTACTGAGAGTACTGGTATTCCTTTTGTTTGATTTGGAAATCAGATTTTCACAAAATGAACTGCCCACACATCCAACTTATCACCCAAGAAAAGAGCAGATGGAATTCCTCCAAGGACATAAAATGGGTAAATAATAATCACAGCTGTCTTGCCTGCCTTAAGTTCCCCATCAGACAATCTGCCAGATAAGACAGTGCCTTCAGAAAATGTACTGAATTGTGCCTTCCAGATAGGACTATTTTCTTGTAAACCATTATATACTCTGAGCTTCTTCAGACACCAGCAACAATGAAGGGATCTAGCAGTAAGGTACTTATTAGACTCAGTACTAACATTCCCAATACCAGAGAACTTCTGGAGGTCAAATGCAGTGACTATAGAGAACATCAAACTGCTTCTATATTCTTCACCATATTTGATGTTGGACTCCATATTTAATTCTGATTTTTGTAGAGAAAACAAAGCTGCGTTTTAGGGTTACTTATCACAGAATAAAAACCTTATGCTTATTTGGTGCAGTTGTCTCTTTCGGTGAGACATCACATAGGACCTCTTTCTTCAGCGAAAGCAAAGCAAATGCATTGAAAATATGAACTGAAGACCAAGCATGAAAAACTGCGACCCTTCCTACAGGACTCCCAACGAAATGCCCTGTAATGCATCTCAGCATCAGAAAAAAACATTTTGGAGCCTCAAAACAATTTTATTCCTTCTCTACATGGAAAAATAGGCCAAATTTGAATGTAGGCCACATTTACAATTTCATTTGAAATTCAGCTGGGCAGTCCCCAAAAGACAGCTCTCAAAATAGGATAGTCAAGATACAAGTTAGAATCTTTCAAAAAATAAACAAAACAACAAAAAAAACCGCACAATCCTTTAACTGCCAGGTTTTCACTTACTCTGGGCTACCAGATATTCTTGACATTAACAAACTGAGAGGAAAACAATCACAAGTACGGAACACTGTCTTATCGGTTGCAAAATTTAATTAAAGTTTTTATCTTTGCCTGTGATATTTCAAGGTTCAGTATTTGCATGGATATGAAATCACAAAACACAAAGCAGTTGCAGGAACTCTGTTCCCATAAAACGCACACAAAAAAAAGTTACAGTGATTAAATGTGGTCAAAGGTTACTACCACATGGCTAATTGTATAGAATTCTTTAAAAAAGAGGAAGTACACAGAATTATTAAAATATTCCACTCTCCATAGAAGATACATTTCTTAGCATTGAATTATTTCATGGTACTACTTGCATATTCTCATTTCAAAGCACAGAAAGATTCCAACTCTTTCCCCAGACATGTCAGATCCTTCCAGATGTTGAGATGAAGATTATCCAAATGATAATCTTTGTCTTACCTAGGAATGCAGAAATGCCTTACCTGAAAAACCTGAAGCCCTCAGTACCATGACTCACAGTTAAAGGAAGCCTTAGCTTCCCTCATCAGTCAAATGGACATTCCAAAAAGATCTTCGACTGTTACAAAATATTACTAAAAGTATCTTGTAATCAACCAATCAAGCCCATATGCTTATATTTACACTGTATATAAAGCATCCCCTTTCTCCTCCATGTATACTGCAAGATTAAAAATAGCCATTCTTTAAAGAGTCAAGTGCGAGTCTAGGATTACAACTCTGTTAACCTTGCTATAGTACTAGGAACCTGACATACTCTTCTAATGACATTTTCTAACATTTCAGATAATTATGAACTTGATAAAAATCAGTTCAGCATTTGCTTCCTGTAGAACACTATGTTTCTTTAAACAGTTGATCTCTATTTTCTTAAGACTTTATTAGTTTAAAAGATAAAGTTGGCTCAAAAGATAAAGGAATTTCACCACCCAGAAGGGAAAAAGAAACAAAGATTAAAGAAAGCAACAAAATAATCAAAGACTGCATTTTCTAAGGTCTGCCATCTAATTCCAAACAAGCAATATCCAGCATTTCCCAAAGGCAAGGCATGTCATAACATCTACCAAAAAACAAAATAGCTTCAGGTTCACCTCTCCAGAATTTGTGTTTTTTAAAGTTAAAATGAAAAATTACTCTTAGAAGAGAAAGCACTCCATAAGAAAATCTAGAAGATCTGCCAGATAGTTTGTGAAATAGTGTTAATATAGCAAAATAAGACAGAGAAGGTACTTCAGGCAAGAGACAACAACAGTTCTAAAAATAAAGCAATAAACGTCGGCCAGAAGCAAGTTTAGGATGTATAGGGAAAAATACTTAATCATCAGACATTACAGTATATGGTTACTCACTAATTCATATGTCCTTGCAGTTTAGTCATTATTAAGAATGCCAACATAGAACTTGTTTCATATTCTTCATAGCTAGGATTTATTCATGCACTTCTGCACGCTCTGCCAGAAATCTAAAGCCAGAGGCGCAGAAACAGCAACCATTTCTATCTCCAGCTACAGTAAATACGGTCTTTCAATATATACAACACACTCCAAACTGCTAAGTTGAGCACACAGACTTATGAATTCCACGTGTTTTCCTTCTCATTCCGCAACACTATGCAGAATGCTTTACAAGTAAGAAAAAGAAAAAAAAGGGGAAAAAAAATGTGCATTGTGGAGCTCACACATCACTGAATGCAGAAGATGCTAATACTGAAATCTACCTTCCCCCTAAACAATGAGATTTTTTTCAAGAACATACACAAAAAAATTATCAACACTTGCACATCAAGCCCGATTAATATTCCATAAGCAGATTCAATTTAGTTTCCTCCCCAGTTTTTGACCTCTTCATATATAAATAGAATTTCTCTTATGTCTTTAAGTGTTCTGCGTGTAATTTCCCTCTGAATCCTTTTTTTCTTTAAATGCAGTTTTGTTGTCCACACTGGTTAAGTAGTAATTAAAACAGTCAAACAAACAAAAAAAGATCAAGAGAATATTTGGAAACAATAGATGTTTTTAAATATTTCAAGGGATTGAACTACACAACAGCAGATAATTGATACTTCTAATTATGAAGCAGGTCTCAATGCCTTAGGTATCCCAGTGATAAATACTTGCTGTAACTTTTATTTCTGACCAGGCACTTCTCAAAGCTGCATTCTCCCCAAGTCTACCTTCTGCTCTACTTAGTGCAATGAGTCCAACCAAAAAAGACAAGTCATGAAAACAAGCTGCATGGAGCCAACCCTGCATGCACTGGAGCAAAAAGTGGGAAGTAAAAATACAGCAGTTTTGGTATGTTAACTAATGCAACTGTAATGCATCAAGAAAACATGAAAATACTCTTCCAGAATAGCTTGGACATAATAATGTTTCTCATCTACTTCAAGTCTAACCTTGAATTAAATTTTTTGTGTGCTCTAGGATTTAGATTTTGTGTTTTCCAGTAGATAGGGCTATCTATTTTGTGTTAGATAGCCCTAGATAGGGCTAGTAGTCTGTAGCACAGCCCTTAGTAGATAGGGCTAACTGGTCTGAAGCATACAGTTGTGACACACTGGGCCTTTGTTCCAGGCTCACTGGTTACACTCTTCTTTACACTGATGAGGTTTCCTAGATTTTCCCCCTCCTCCTCCTACTGAAGTATATCAGGACTTTGCCCAGGAATTGAACTAGAAAGCAAGGGAGGTTACCTGTTTTGGCTGTGATAAGTTGCAAGACCAATGGCCGTCTTGTTACAATTCCAGATCCCCGGGGAAGAAAATCCCTAAAAAAAAAAAAAAAAAAAAATTAAACAACTACAACCAAGATACAAGATACACACAACAGTTACATAAAATACCAGAGTAATTTGGAAGCTCCACTGTTTCTCCAGGTGCAACGAAATCAGGAAGTTGGCAGGATGGGTTTACATCAAACACTGATATAAAATGGTATTAATTTTGAGATAGCAATAGGTCATTACACAAATACACAGTAAAATTAAAGCTTGGAATTTTACCAATTCCCTTTTTCCATGACTGTCAAAAATATCTCACCTGCTGTGATGTTTTACAATGCTTGAGACTAAGAGAATAGAAGAAACGTAAGAGAATACAAGCAGTAGCTTAAAGGGGCACCAGAGGTTTTCAAAATACCTATCACAATTTCAATACCTACCAATTGAGAGACGCCTTTGTCTCGAGGAAGTGTCATCTACTAATACTTCCTGCTGGGAAGAAGATTCTAACAAAAGCGTATCAAGTTTTCTGTATGCACTGAAATGACAGAAGGCTGGTATGAACAAAATGTCTAGCAAGATGGAGGTTTCATTTTTTGATTCTCAAACATTTTGCATGCGATATCTGATCTAAAAGCAAACAAACATTTTCTTTCATCATGAAGCTAAAGAAAATTGCCATTGAGGACAAACTGATAATACAAAAACTAGGATCCTCTGCAACAACATGGGAGACAGGAGGGGAAAAAGAAATCCTCAGGGAGTCCAAGGCCAAAAAGTCTACTAGCAATTTTCTGCTTCAAACTAAGTACATCCAGAGATAAGGAATATCGTATTAGCACAGCTCCCAATTGTACAATACTGACCTCCTTCGATAGCAAAATTACAGAGAAATTTAAGGCAACAGCCTTTCAAAACATTCTCCTACCACTCACAGGGTAGATGGCATCTAACAAACCTCTCAAACAGGATGAGCTGCTGCCAAAAAGCCTGTCACCATTCACACAGACACCAGCAGGGAGCTGTGCAGAGTCACTGAGCAGAGAGAGGTTCACGCTTGCTGAGAAGGCCAGCTATGTTGATCATGTAGCCAGCAGATGACACTTAAAGGAGGCTTCTGCTTCAAATGTCTGATTTGAAGAGGGAAACAGGACAATTTGGAGTCCTGCTTGCTACAGCAGTTCACTCAACCGCATGAGAAGAGTTTTTATTCTGAGGCTTGCTAGTACATGAGCAGTATTTATCATAGTAAAGAAAAAACATATTACAGTCTGCTGGTTTGTGCATAGGAGATGGAGAATGGCAGTGCATGCTAACAGTTCTCAAAATGCTATTATATGATCACTATTACACAAGTTTCTGTAAAATAATTGATGCTAATTTATAGTAATGTCAATGTACTAAATCTATGTAATGAATCCATGAAACCAAACAGTGGAAGAAAATGTCAACATTTACACATTAAATGCATTAATTAATAAGTGCCAGGAACAACGCAAAACTGTGCTAGTAATGAATCGACAAAAAATAAGTCCGTCTATGGAACAAGTGTCTACGTATTCACAAACTGCAGAAACGTAGCTCCAGGCAAGGATGAGGAGTTCCAGACTTCTCACGATTACCTTAGCGAGGTGCACAAATCACCCAACAAAACCTATTTCATTTTGTCAAACAATTTCACTTTGGAAAGTTTTTCCATTTAGCCCAAAGCTCTCCCTACATCCCTGATCAGTGCAGGAAGGCCACGTTCCTTGTGCTATTCGTGGCAACTGCACTGCTGTGGTAGCATTACATGCAGGTCTTTATCCCCAAGGGTTGCCAAGTGCTACAATGCAGCTTTAATTGCAGTAGGAAGCGATTATGCCAAGAGTCAACAGTTTTCCTAGGCTTTAATCCAACATGCTCTTCATTGTTCTGCAGGACTTCGAGCCTGGCACGCCAGGAGCGCCGTGCGTGTGTTGCCCGCTGAATGGCAATAGCGAACATCAACACGTGCTCATTGCCCTAACTAGCTCCTATTTCCTTGGTAAATTTGCATTGTACAAAAGCACTAAAAGAAAAAAAAAAGCGTCTTTTGTTTTGTGTGGGTCATATTTAGCTCTAAAGCGAAGCACTACAATAGAACAAAACAGGAAAAAAACACGTCCTAACTTTGTCCGAGATAAGTCTACAGAAGAGAGACATTAACAACTGCTAATGCCTTTTCTTGGGATCACATCTTAAAAAAATATAAACTTAAATGAGTTGATTTATGACAAAAAAATAATTTCTAAACCTAAACATTTACTTCTGTGGACCTCATTTGGCACAGATAGATTAATTCTACCTCCTCTTACTCCCAGGCTCACCAGCACCATAGAGGATCTAGCATGAAATCCTTTGGACACACTTTGTGGACTTTTTAAGATGCGTCCATGTGACGTGCACTTTGCATTTTAATAGAGGCTTTCTTAAAGGGTAAATTCCTGGTATTATCTAATCACTTTCCATCACAAGCACAAATGGGGCTCTCTCTTCTTTAGTGGCTTTGGAAACATAATTCTCCTGTCCTCCAAATGCCAATACAGAGATAACCCTCTCCATTGGACTATCCAGAAATCAGTGTCAAAAGTTACTACAGTACCATTAAAGATGACAACAGTCAAAAGTTTCCCCAATGCAGGGGATGACTGAGCAGAAGTCTAAGGTACCAATCATGGTGTGTGATACCCTAACACTAGCAACATATTTTGGCAGCACTCGAAGTACATTGCACTGTATTTCTGCACAGAAAGACAAGCCTGTCCACTGAAGCAAAGACAAGACACACTCCCTAGTTTTCTTTAAAAAATCTTCTATGTGATATAAAGTTTTAAAGTCTCAATATTGTTTGTAGAGCTGAATATTTGCCAACACACACAGCTACGAAACCCTGCCAGGCAAAAGCACGACGCGCTAAGATGAACAGTGCTCTGTTTGCACTGATTATGCCTAGGCTGTAGGCTTGCTGTATTAACAAACCGGGAAGCTGCCAATGTGCAGGCTCGTGGGCAAGCCACCGTGTGCACGCTGCATCTGTCCTCCCTGGCGGGCATCCCAAACCTTGCTGCATCGTTCTAACTCCATTTGTGAAAAATGCTCTTTTGCTTTCTCCTTTTTAAGGTTTTACAAAAGCTTCTGCTATTTCCTGCCCAATGGTGCTCTCCAACAATTCTAAGCAGAGGAAGAAAATAAAGCACCAAACACAAACAAATCCCAACAATTTGTAGAATTTTCTTGTTGAAAAGAGTAAAGCAGACTTTTCAGGACAGCTCCGTTCTCCTTAATCAGATATGCTTGCTTCTGCAGGAGGACTAATTTGTATAGGCTGCGAAGGTATAAAGTACATCCATTCTCTAGATAAGCACAAACCCAGGAAGACACTGTATCTCAACATAAATTGCCTCTACAATGCACTCAGATAAAATCAGAAAATCTTCCTGACTGCAAGGATAAGGTAGAAAACATAATACAACAAGCCCCCATGTGAAGCAAGATATTATACAGTAACTTGCATTTACTGCATAATTTCTCTTTGGATATTCTATCATGATAAAGTTTTAGATATTTCAGATTTCTGTGATGAAAACAATTTTAGATTTCAGTCATCAGTAATTCAAGCAAAATAAGTTCCTGTGCCTCCTGGTCCAAATTACACTCAGGTAGAGAGTACTATCAGCCACATCATACTCCAGTCAAGTCCCAAAACTTTGCTTCCCAAAAAGCAAAGGACATAACATTGCTGCCGAGAGATCATGTTAAAAATCTACTTCAGATATTTCCAGTTTGCCTGCTAAATAGATCTTGAACATAGACATTTCATTTATTTTCAGGCAGCAAAGATTGAATATATCTTAGCCTTGTTCTTGTGCTTCCTACACAGATCCTGTCTGCAGGTAGGGAGCTTACATACAGATTTTCAAGTTTTATTAAAGCACTACTGAATATGTGTGTATATTTGTAGTCAGCTGTACTGACTACATAGTAGACGCGATTAATCCAACTTCGATGACATCATCTGTGAAAATGGAAATTTAGCTGTATTACAGCAAACATCAAAACTCATGCCTATCTGAGGAATGAAATCTTAGTGATTTTGCAAGAACACTAGTATGCAGAAATGCTACGCTACATGTTGATTTAAAAGCACAACTTCTTTACACAAATTATAAAAACAACATTATTGAGAGATGCTTTGGTTGAAAAATCTCTCAACTACAGCTACAGTCTCCTTTGCATCCTAGAGGCCATCACAGACAACAGTACTTGGCAGTACATCAAAGCCCAGTATGCAGTTAAATGGGATTTTCCTCCTCTCTAGTTCAATAATACTGTCTTGTTCATCTCAGTGCAACTTGCTGAAGAAAAAGATGCTAGGTCACAGTTAAATAATAATGCTCATTTCCTGTTCTCAGCATATTTACACTACGGGCTTTACACTGCAGACAGAGAGCCAGCATCAAAAGCATTCCTAGTAACCCATTAGACACCAGCACAAAAAATACACAGGCAGCTCACAGGCTTGCATATACTAACAGGCCTCGTTTTGTAATGTGATATTTAAACAGAAAAGGCAAGAATAGCCTCTGCCCCATAGGGCGTACTTTCTAAGCAGGCATTATTTGAGAAATGGATTAATATTTCAAAGAATATCATTGATTTGTTCAGTATGCATTGATGAGTATCAAACCACAAACACCACCTCAATGACTAAGCTGTTAGAGGTACAAAACAAGCATCAGTAAGGATCTGTATTTTGAAAGAAGAAACATTGCTGCATCTAAGCTGTACAAAGTAGAATGCAGTACACAGTTTGGGTGTCAGCTAGGTAGTTGTCAAATGAAATAGAAAATAAAGCAGAACACAGCAAGCTTTAGATTGCAATCACAATTAACCAATATCAATTTAAAAATACGCTAGCCTCTTATTTAAAAAAATAGAAGGAAATTACAAATAAAGGATTAAAGTCTAAATCCTACCTATAGTTAAGACTATAGAGTTAAGACATGATGCATGTACACAGATACAGATGACATGTAATAACTGGTTCAAGTTCATATATTAGTTCAGTGCAAGAGAACAGCCTGCATCCTTACTTCTTCTTGCT
>JAVCKT010018484.1:1982-12900 GCA_032273925.1 Rhynchotus rufescens | reverse complement strand
AATTCAGATTCAGGATTTTATAAAGAATGCAAGTCTTTTCTGCTAAAAGTATTCCAGAAAAGCATTTACCACACTTAGCAGAACTTGTTCTTATTTTAAAAATAGAGCTCTAAAAGGACAGTCAGCACTAACTAGATCTGGAACAGCTCTGCAGAACAGGCCAAGCAAATACTCAGGTCAGAGCAGCCAACTGTCTCCTGTGCCAGAAGCTGCAGGCTGGCAAGGAGGAACAGTTCTGAGTTGGCCTGGGGCAACAAACCCTGCTCCAGCCACTGTAAACTATGTACAAAAGTTATCAGGTGTTTCCCAAAGGAAGAGTAACTACCGCCTCGCAGTATCTCTGTGCGTCTGCAGACACATGAGCCTATTTCACAAACACCTACTTGAAAGCTTGGTGTGTTTTTCGGCTGCTCTTCAAGTCGTTAGGTTTTCTAAGTCTGAAGCTGCATTTAAACACCAGTTTCAGGAAACAAGAGAAAGCTATAAGCAACTGCTGTTAGCAGGCAGTAGTTACTACAACTGCTTCCTCTTGAAGGAAAGTGCAAATGTACTGACTTGTTCATACATTCTCAGCTTTGCCCAATGTATGCTGGTCCTGCGCCCTCTCCTGCCGTGCAGCGGCGCAGGGCTCAGGTTCTTCCCTTGGCAGGGGCTGTGCCAGGAGACCACACTAGGTGTGCATACCAGACAGATCAACTAACTGCGGGAGGGAGACAGCACTGAGTCACTCCAGGCTTCTCTAAATTTAAGAGTGCTACATTCATATTCCTTCGCTTTGTGAATGAGTTGCCTTTAAAAGTAGAGGCATGGAGTGACAGCTCATGTAGATTCTGTTCATTCTTACTATATCTTCCAAATATAGAAAGCTTAACTCACATTTTACCACCTGCTGTTCCAGACTGTAATTAGTTGCACACTGCTTTTACAACAGGTTATTTAACATTTTAAGGCAACTACCTTATTCTGGAAGCATGACCTGTACATTAAAGTAGACCGAGAAAGCATAGCTGGACTGATGTTACACCATGCTGCCTCTTTAGGAATATCTTCTAAGCTTCATTGACTTTCCAAGTCAAAACTGAAATCTCTAACTGAATCTCCAAAAACAGAGTATATCCTTAAGCAAAGACAAAACACTTCTACCTCAGCAACCCTATATTTTGACCATAAATAATTCAGCATGCGCACACTTTAAACAACTCTTCCCCAAACATGCACACCAGCCAATGTCACAGCCCACTAGCACCAGGACACTGTTCCCCATTCTCAATTGGTCCTCGATAAATGATGCTCCCTTTCCTTCTTGTAAGGAACAGAGAAGCTAATAAATATGAAGGAACTGATATCATCCTCTTGCAGCATATTTGCATGTGATATTCAATGCCAACTTCAGATGAATCCATTTTTTAAACAGTAAGACTAGCACCACTTGACTATCCTAAATAGCTTGAGATTAATTTTTAGGATGTCTGCTTGGAAAAGTATTCCTAAATTGCTCAAATTCTCAGCTATGAATTAGCTGTTGTGACCATGTCATGATTAACAGATGAATTCCTAAGGATATATTTATCAGGGAAGAACTGTAGCAATCTAATTTCCCCAAAAAGAATTTCAAGGCACCCTTGTAACCTGCCCATCACATTACATATGAATGTATCAAATTTCAAAAACACTGTAACAATTGCACAAACTTACTGAATCAAATCTAGGATGAAAGGCTTGTATTTTCCTGTAACCATCAAGTGAACTAAAGTCCCCTCTTCAAACAGCAGGCCCATCTATAACATCCTAAATCGTGCAAACAAAACCGAGTTAACTACAACCTTAGGTTGCAAGTGCTGTGAAACTAAGCCACGTCCAGGACACCAGCAGCCACCAGTTGCCTTGAAAGCCAGTCCAATCCTTCATAAAGTCCCGTACCGCTCCTGGCATCACAACCCTGAATGTACCAGCTCCGGCCACAGCAGAGTTTGTGGAGACTCAGCAGCTCTGTAATTTCTTCCACCGAGAGCGCACCTGCTACATCCTGCAGCAGAACCAAATACAAACTCAGTTATTCTTCTGTAGCAGGTTTGAGATCTTTTGTTTATAACCTACAGCTCAATTTGAGAAGGGCTGCAAGTCACATACATGCTTTTCAAACTGGAAAACCAAATCAAGCAGTTAAGAATTTACTTTTTTTTTTTTTTTAAATCATAAACCAGAAACTGATTGTTGAATCTTTAACAGCTTTCAAGATAAGGAAAAATATCTACATTTTATCCTTCCCACATGCCTGCACCTTACCTGCCATGGAGCATTCAGAAAGTTTGAATTTGTTGTACAAGCTAAAGACAAACAAGTAACTGGGAGAGGAAAAGACACACAGAAGTACCTGCTTATTGGCAAAAATCAAGAGCAAGGCATCCCGCAATTCCTTCTCCGTTAATAATTTTGCAAGTTCGCTGTGTGCTTCGCTGACTCTGTCTCTATGACTGCTGTCAATAACAAATACCACCGCTAAGAAAGAAAAGAAATGAAGTTTTAGATACTCAAATATAAACACTGGATTGTGGTAGCTTTCAGCTAATAGTTTTCTCTTTCTATCCTAGTCTAAATGTAGTGCCTTAGCAGTGCAGTTTCAACTCAGCGGTATCGAGAAATGCCTTATGTGCCTATCATTTTCAGAAAAACCTAGACTTCACCCTAAAAAGCAAAAACACACTCAACTTCTGGGCTTCATCTAATATAACTCGTAGTTAGGTCTAAAAACAGATTTACCTTGTGTAAATGAAGTATCTTGGTTTTAAACCATTTCCTGATCCATTTATGCTCAGACTCCCATATGACTCTTCTAATTTCACTGAACTGGCTGTAAAATCTGTGGCTTCAGCCAAGCCAGTCACTTCCCTGCTCATCTCAGACGAGCTTACAGCAGGACTACACAAGCCAGGAAGATCATAGATTCCTACAATGAAGTGTTTGAGAGAGTAGCAAGACACTTCACTATCTATTATAGCGGGTGACTGAGATGGCAGAGACTGCAGAGTTCGGGACGCAGAACCAGAATATGGGATTTCAAGTCATCAACTTGGACAGTGTGTGCATGTGCACGTTGGGCGGAGGCCTCTTTCTACCAAGCTAGTGCTTTACCGTGGTCTTGGTTTTGCATACAATTCCCCTCGAGGCAGGCATGATTCCATGTTACTGATGTTTATAGGGTAGCTTTAAGAGGACAACAGAAACACCAAATGCAGTAGATATAATGTATATATTTAAAGCTAGAAAGATTTGAAAGGTTAAAGTTTGCAAAGAAGGCATAAAGTGTGAACAAAATGGAATCCTTCAATTAACGTTTGTCATTCTGAAATAATCCAAGTAAATCATTTAATTCATGTAGAATCCCTTCCTAAACTGTAAAACTATTGTGAAGCATTTACAACAGCACAAATTCCCAAGTCAGTATAATTCAGAACTTCATTTTCATAATAAAATACTTTTACTATTACAACTCACACAACAATACCAAATCATAATTCTTCAGAAGTTTTAAGTTGCCAACTAGAGAAGAGAGTATTTTTATTTCAAGTGCTATTGAAAGTTGGACCTGGCAACACCTGGGAAGCATTATTTATTGTTACAGGAACTGCTAGCATGCTGCACCTTATCTGTTGTCAGCTGAAACAGGTTAACAGATTCTATTTGTTTGACTCCATGAACTATCCCATGGATTTATAAAGAATTCAGCAGTCACTACAACTAAGTCAACAAAACTACAACTAAGGGGTTCAAAATACCTCACACCATGGATCTAGCAGCCGCATGGTGCTTTACAGCAATGATTTTCTGCAGTTATAAATTATTTGTGATAATAATGCTTTTAAGTTAGCAATAAGTTGTGTTTTGTTTTTTAGCTTGTATTTTAAGATGATTTAAAGAGATTCAAAGCTGTATTAATCTTACCTTGTGTATTGAGATAATAATGCTTCCACAATGGCCTCAATTTGTGCTTTCCTCCAACATCCCAAATAGTAAACTTCAAATTTTTATATTCTACTGTTTCAACATTGAAACCTAAAATAAAAATATTCAAATTTTATAGTCTTATTCTCTATGAGCATGAATAATCAAACGCTCGGACAAGCACCACATTAAGTCATTACTACTAACCTATTGTTGGAATTGGCTGCATGAATTCATCTTGCTTTAACTTGAACAAAATAGTTGTTTTGCCAGCTCCATCCAATCCTAAAGTGACAACTCGAATCTCCATTTTTGGTCCAATATGCACCCTGTTGTCCTGGGAGAAGCAGGACACCCAAAGTGAGAGCAAGGTTAGGAAAACAAATACATTCTAGGACATAGAACATCTCATCACTATTTGTAAAGTGATGAAATGCATTGATTCCAAAGGTAGAGGTCACCACCACTTGACAATCATCATCAGGAAGAATAAGCCACGATATCCAATTATTTCTATAGTGTATCTGTAAATTCTGCACATTTTGTTTATATTTTCTACAAAGCCATCCACTCATACCAGTACATCTACACTTAAAATTTCAAATCCTGTATCATTCTCAGTCCAAATTCCCTGACAAGCTGCTGACAGCAGTTAGCAAGGACTCTCTGACCAGAAAATTCCTCGCTGATTTTGGAGCTTTTACACCAAGTTTTGTTGCAGCATCAACACTCACACCCACAGAATTATTTTTAGCAGGAAGCTCCATAACTCTGTCTCTTCACCAGAAGCCATTCCCAATCCTCTAGCACATTATGGCAACATCAGCACCAAGGAGTAACTTAAAGTAGTGTTAAAAAATAAACAAACAGTAACATGTTTCAGTTGGTGGCAAGGAGAATCTATTTTGTATTTGTAGTCAATGAATCATTATTCAAGTTACCTGGAGTACTGAATGTGCTGAGGACAAAAGGATCAAGTGGTATTATTAAAACATCGAAAAAAACCATAAGAGAAATATATGTGTATCCCAGAAATGTGTCAAGTACTCAGAAATGTTTTCATAAGGAATGAGTTGCGAGCAGACTCCTGCCGTATTACATTTGTTTTTACTGCAAGATCTGGAGGTTTGGGGCGTCATTGGTGCTGGGCAACGCATAAAAAGTCTGTTTACCCCAACCAGCTTTTTATTTCCTTTTGTATTAGAAACACTATTTCTTGAGGGCAAAATACTGCAACTTGGTCCAAAACCACTGAGCATCAATGTGATGTTCAACTAAACATCCACATCCTGTGACCTGCAACACACACACAGGATTCACTTATACAGCCAGACAGATGCCATCATCATCCCAGCTCAGCTCTCTCTATCCTGCCCTCTGCAACAGAGCAAGCAGGAAACTGCTCAAATGCTCACTATAGCTTAAATTAGTGTCCTTAGGCTACTGCTATGCCCATAGGCAGTTCTTGTAATAGGATCTTGAGAAATGACAAGAAGCAGGGTAAAACTGAAAAGAGAAGGGAAAAAAAAGATACAAATATAGCAATGTAAAAGACCTGAAAAGCCTTTGTGTAGAAGGAGAGGTTTAAGTTTCATATCTAAAGGACCACAAAAGGAAAAGAGGGACTGAAGAAATAGTTTTCACCCTTTCTTTTTTTCACCTCCATGACTACTGCTATTTCTGTGAAAAGTGACATTTGCTTTGGCACCTTTGAAACATCAAATCTGGGCTTCGCATGACTTGGTGAGAATCCCAGTCTGTCACAGGACAGAGATGCCTCATTTCTCTCCCAGGAATACCGAAATGAGGAAAGGCATTTGAAGACTTCTGAGTACCCTGAGCCAGGACCTATTTCAGGTCTCCTTCTGTAGCCAAGCTGGCTACAACCCTCTCTTCCCAAATGCTCACAAGTTTCTGATATGGGTTCTCTGATTTAGATTAACAGCTTCTAGGGAAAGAAACAGGTAAGGAGCAAGAGGGGGACACTCTATTATGCAAGTCTCAGTCCTTCTGAGATAGCACCAGTCAGCTCGTTGAATATGCAAGTTGTAACTCATCTTTTGCAAAAGCTGCATCTGCTGCTTCACATATGCAACAGCACTTAAGATTTAAGCAAGGGTTGGAGACAGGTGTCTCCTGCACCCAACTATCTCTTGCCTCTGTTCTGAATGAGGGAAGGAGGATCAGAGGTGAAAATACTGCATTGATAGATCTGTTGACTGAAAGCTCCACCTTCTGCTTGAAGCAAATAAAGAAGTAATCATGTAAGAATTAAAACATACTGAAGTTACACAATAAAGTATTCGGCAGAAATTAAATTTCTCATACCACACTGCCGAAACATGTGCATCCCTAAAGTAGACTGAAAGATGTAGGCATTTAAGAACACTAATTATTAATTAGTCTCAGAACAGATCATTAAGAACAGCAATTAGTGATGAATCTGGAGAAAAGCTGCACAATGGAAATCATACATATTAATTCTGAATTGCTTTACTGCAAAAGCAATGGAATCCTAAGAGAGCTTCTCTACCCGCCCCCATGCAAAAGGACATGGCATGCAAGCCTGTATCAGAAAGTCACATAGGACACAGACGTTGATAGCAATGCTAATAATACTGGAACCTAATCCACACGACAGCATCTATTTCCTACAGGAAAAACATCAGTAGAAGTACTTACATCCTCAGTTTCACCACAGTAACAATAGATTCTCATCAAGTGTTAAGGCACTGTGGCTGTAACTGATAGTCAACTCGGTATGTTTAAATGATATTTGGAACTTCATAAAGTGACATAAAGTATGTTCTCACAAGATTAAGGATACCTTTGTAAAGGTGACAGGAATGCTAGCATCCAGCTGGATGTGATCTGCCAGTTCCGTAAATTGCTGCTGCTGTTTTTGTAACGTCTCTAGCAGCCTTGTAATTTCCTGTTTGGCCAACACTACTCTGCAGTCATCCTAAACACACAAAAGGAAAAGGATCCCCTCCAGTTAGTAACTTACTGCGTATGATCAAAACCAAAACAAATACTAGCAAATCTAAATGTCTATTTCACTAAGTAAACAAATACTAGTACTAAATAAATTTCTAAAATGTATCATACATTAGCAACTTGACAAATTATTTACTGCTTGCTGCACATACTGTTTACTTTTTGCCAAAGTAAGTGAATAATGGATCAACCCGGTAATATCAAATAGCCACTTTCTTCACATGTTTAATAAAATATTAACTATCCAGACAGCAAGACCTACAGAGAGCTATTTAGTCTGTAAACATTCTTCTTTATCAGTGTCACATAAAAACATTTTCAAACATTTATACCAGTAATAGTAACTGTAAAATCCCACTCATAAGTATTGTAGGGTTTTTTGCTTCCATTTATCTCTTTCTTCCAACTCAGCCCATGACTAACTAGATGTTAACTCCGGAGTACTGCAGGGTACATAATCATGCTGTAGCTACAGTACTTCCAGGAATGGGAAAACTTGATACCATTGTACTGGTTAGGTCATTCATGCATAGCAAACACTTCATAGTGTATCGTTGTTTTAAACATTATAAGAGAAACAAGAACGCAGAAAACATTTTTTTTTTCCTTGATGTTATGGCCTAAACTTAACATTTCTCCTGCCCCATGTTACGGCTTGCCTGCCTACCTGCTGTAAAGTCTTCTCACAATGAAGGCAAGCTGTTGAAACCTGTGACAACAGGATGGTCATGTCTTCTTGCTGCTGTCTAAGCCAGATCAACTTCTCCCTCACATGAGCGTCAACAACACTCAGAGCCATCTCCTCCTGACGGCAAAGGGTTTCGTGAAGATCAGAAAAATAGGCCCGGACACACGAGCGAGCATTCTCCGCAGTCCCCGGCACCTACAGCGTTACAGTCGTGAGATCAACAGCAAATGTCAAGGATGACAGCAGATGGCACAAATACAATATTCTGCATTTTATTCCAATTTCTAACTCACACTCACATCTGGTCGGCTAGCCTGCATTTCAACTTTCAGTTGCACAGAGCCTCTTAACAGCCCCAAGCTCAAGATAATTTGCAATTATATAACCCCCTACTGCATCTCTGTTTTCACACAGACAAAATCATACTGTGGTGAAATACAAGTTCCTCTTCCATTTATGGTCTTAAGCCTAAACATTGAGGCATGTCAAGTATGTTCAAATTCCATTGACTTTGTAAAGATAATGTAAGTTTTTTCCTCATACAAAGAGGATTCTTTCCTCTGCAAAGAATTTCCTTAAATGACACACACAGTAGTCAAAATTTACTGCTCTGAAAAGTCTACATTTTTGACAAGCTTAAATAAAATAAAATGCAAGCTACTAAAAGAAACATAGAAAAACTGCAGGAAAGGAAAAAAGCATACATGTTCAGTATGGGCCATTCCAACTCCATCTTCAACTATTTGTTCTCCTCCTTCTATTTGCTGAACAATTCCAACTAATTTCCTGGAGTAATCCGAGATTTCTTCTGTGAAAGTTCTTATGCAGTGGGCCATGTCTAAAATGGATGCACGAATCTGGTTTGCCTCTGGCTCCAAGACTGAATGCTATTAATTGAAAGTAACATGTCAAAGTCCAAAACAACTATCTTCCATAATCATCTCATTTTACAATACATATAGTAAGGGGAAGGAAAAAAGTATGTGTGCATACCTACATATTTAAAGGAAAAGTACAATTTTAAAACAAATTGAAAGTTAAAACACATTAACCTTATTATATTGAGACTAAAGATAGCAATCTAGCAATTACACAATTGAACACGCTATTTCCCATAATCACATCTAAAAGATGGTTGGACTGTACCAGGTTGGGTAAATTTAATATTTGCTTGGTAAATAACAATTATCAGAATTGCTGACACAGCACAGTGACCTTCAGAACTGCCTCAGATAAAGGCCCTTTCCATCTTGGCATACAAATAACCATACTGTGGTCGCAGGAACAATTTCTCCTCCCTGCATTTTTACCAGAGCAGTTAACTGAAAAGTATGATAAAGAAATGAACAACATGAAGTTATTTCCAAAAAGATGTGCAAACATCTACCCTCTTTCCTGATCTTCTGCACTTAAATTTCTAAGTATTATTTACGTAAGCTACCCCATGACTCGACAATAAACGCATCTGAAGCAGTACCTTGTGACCTTGATGCTTCCCATATTCTTTGCAGACGCAGCACATGAGAGGACTAGCCTGGCAGCCCTCCTCCAGGCAAACAAACTCAATGGCGTGCACTTGGTGCTGGCAGCACATGGTCTTCTCGTGGGGCTTGTCGGCGAGGGGCACCCGCCGGTGCTTCGCCAGGGTCTTGGTGGAGTGTGTCAGCTGGGAGCAGTCTGCGCACAGGTGCGTGGCGCACACAGTGCAGTACACAGAGGCAACGTGGGCTTCGTCCTCATCGCAGCGGACGATACACTGACAACAAGAAAAAAAATGGAAAACTGAAACTGTTCTCCAATTCCAGTAACTGGGAAAAAGTCACAGCAGTTAACACCACCATAAACCTAACGAGTAGACTTTTCTTAAAAGCTGAATGCTAATAAATATTGAGAACACTTCCAAAGCTTGCTTTTATTTTTTTCATCAAATTCAAAAAAACAAACAAAAGAACTGTCTGCTTTACAATAAACTCCAAAGATTTCTTCTGGAAGGGTCCAGAGATTCCATAGATCCAAACTTCAGTAGAAGTTCCGGGGGTAAAGCATTCAAGCTCTAGAAACTACCTTTTATACATACATTATATAAAGAAATCATGAGGTTACAGACAGACAAAACATTGAAAGACAAATAAGTCTTTAAGACAAAATTCTGCTTCTAGAATGACAGTCCACAATACTCTTTTCATAGTAGTTGCTAATAGCAAAATGATTAAATGAGCTAGTTTTAATAAGTATTTCCTATCACATGATATAGTCAAATGACCGAAGAAAAGCAACACTTGGGAAAGACCTGATTTCAAATGCTTAGGAAGATCTTCACATTTGATATGGAATTGGAATTCATTTTTATTTTTTATTACACTAAAAACAGAATCGTCACATCTAAATATACATTTCAAGCAGAGTAATTAACTTGTCTTTCAATTAGTACCTCTCCAGACAGGCCAATAGCTTCTTCTGTTGTCCCACACTGCCCAGCAGGTCCATTCTGCAGTCGTTCCAACAGTTCCAACAAAGCAAAGTTCTTTTTCAAGCCCCAGACACCAGAGTCTCCTGTTTTAACGTAGTAGTAGATTAAATGGGAGAAGATGAAAAATTCCAAGCAAATACTGTCACAAGAGGCTCCGCAAACCACAGGTAAGAGTCTGACAATCTAATAGAGACGACAGAAAACTGGAGCAAGTTGTAACTACTGTTCTATCTACAGAAGTCCACATTACCTTTGCATTCTTTACCTTTTCTTCTTTCCACCATGGAACTACTTAATATTTACATAGGTTTTACATAGGTTACATAGGTTTTCCCTACTGAAGGGTTACCATTATGATTCATAAATTAAAAAACCAAACACTTGTTAAATAATCTGAAATAACAACATCCTACTACAGATTGTAAGGAAGATCTTAAAAAAATATATGCCAATGTAAATATGTAAACTATATGTCTTTAATATATTCATGAACCTATTGTACCGTGAACATTTCTACTGTGCCACCAGTAGCTGTGCAGAACTCACACTGACAAACTTTACATTCCCTAAACACAAGATGCAACATCTATAACAGATCTCAGCCCAGAAAAACACAGAATAAAAGCTAAAAAATATTCAGAAAGAGAGACTCACAGAGAATACGTACAATGAAAAAGAAGCTCATACTCCTTAGAAGAAAGCAGTAGTCTATGTCTATTTCATTCTAATTTTGCACAGCTTACATTCCAGGCACATGAAGCTACTTGATGAGAATTAAAAAGAAATTCCATACTCTTTATAAAAATGCTAAAAGATTGTAG
>JAVCKT010018481.1:1893-14132 GCA_032273925.1 Rhynchotus rufescens | reverse complement strand
TATATAGGTAGAATATTTACAATGTCAGCAAACAAATCCTGATCAACCAGTAGGCTCTATTTTCCTCACCAAAATATTTGGTAAAAAAATAATTGATAGCAAACAAATAAGTAGATCTCCTCATCTGTTCAAGCAATTTGCAAACAGGAAAAAAAAGGGTAAATTTGATTCATATATTTTTCCTGCAAATTCTTTCCCAAGCTGCTCACAGGATTAATAAGGGCTTATACAGTATTTAGTACTGGTACACAGAAATGCTGTAGACATTAAACTGCTCAGCTCCAAGCTAAACTTTGCACATCATGAGTAAATAACACTATAAACCACAGAAACGCTGCTTTGTACTAAATAATCAATTTTCAGTGGGGTTAATATTTGTGTGTGCATGGGGTAGTATTTATCTGAATGCAGAAAGCAATTCCGCATTAAAATGACACGTAGCATGAATTCACTGGTTATAATGAGTTTCCAGGGATAAGAGCAGCAAACAGCAGCCTGCGCTTGGACAACTCATCTTCACACTTGTTCTATCCTGCGAAGAGGCTGAGAGCTGCAAATCAAGGGCCGATGCTGAGAGTCTGCTCTCATTCCCCAAGAGAGCTGTAGCCACATTTGACATCTTGAGGTCTCGCCCTCCGTTATTTTGCCTGAGATATTATCCTTGGAACCCCTTGGATCATTGATTCCACTAACGTACGGGCAGTATAAAATCTACTGCCAGATTTAACTTACTTAGCAGCTGCAAGTAAGTCTGAGTCTTGCAAGCAGCAGTACAACCACATTCTTTCATGAGCAGCTAGTATTTCTGTTGACAAGCAAGCAGAGATTGCTTTCCTCAAAGAAAAAAACCACAATCTACTCCTTTTTTAAATCTGTTTTTAAAGCTCATACATCTGAGTTTAAGATTAGTTTCCAAATGGTGGCAAGAAATAGTACCCTTAAAAGGTCTGTCCCTCCTTAACAATTTTTTAAATGTATGCGCAAAAAAATTAAAAAGAGCCTACTGTAGCTCTGCTTTTGTGTACGTGGCAGAATGAATTATGAATGATTGCATCATTTACATTCTAAGTTTAGTTTTCAAGTATGGTTGATTTTGCTTAAATGAGAATCCTGTAGCTATTTAGCAATTAGGGCTGATAGTTCTGTGAAGTTCGTAATTGGTCCCCAAACAGGTGCTTCCTTTCTTTTTGAAAAAATAAGGTACATTTTCACCCTGCTGCACGTGATTGCTAGGAATTTTGCTAAACATAAGAGTATATAATATTTATAATAATTTTGTATTATAAAATCAAAATGATACTTCACTTAAAATGCCTACTCTGCTGATGCATTGAATTTGAACTGCATTTAGGCCTCGTTTTTGGCTGTGCTGCACACTCTCAACTGTGAACAAAGTTAACAACTGCAATTGCTCAACCTGTCAGAAAAATCTCCTCACGTGCTCTGATAGCACTTTATAGGAGTCTCTATCACGCCAACATAGCCATTTTAAATAACAAAAGCGAGCAACTTGATATATAGTACTGCTCTTCAGTATAGACGCTGCCTGCTGCACGTAGCTAGATGTTTATGCATGCGCTGAAAACACACCTGTGATTGTCCCCCCAAATCAGGCAGCATTTACCCTGCCGGAGCGCCAGGAATCCTACAGGGCTCGAGGGGTCACCCCCGCAAGTTGCCGTGATTTGTCTCAGCTCTATTAGCCTAAGTTTGCGTCTCCGCTTTGGAAATGGCAGCACCTGGCAATCATTTATCATATCTGATTGTTCTTCAATGATTCCAGCTCCGGCAAGTTACCTTATCATCAGCACAGGCAATTTTTATGTAAAGTACCAGTATTGACTACAGGAGACCTGGTGGTGGTTTTAAAGCCTTTCTGCATTAATAGCCTTCTCACTGCATTTAAGCATCCTGTCTCTTAGACGCTGTGACGAATGTGACACTGCTATTATACGTCCTAAGTACCCACTTTTAATGGTGACAACATCTATTCCTCAAAATGGTAATTGCCTGGTGCAATCTATCTTTCCGATTTATGACCACCTTGGGAAAAATACTCCTTTAAAATTACACAAGTATTTAGTTGGAAATATGTAATTAACCAGTTACCTTGTAGGAATTAATTTAGGACAGCTACGTATCACGGAATATTAACACCTTTCCTTGTGCTCAGACGCCGCAGGTAGCATCCCTTCCATCGTTTTCTTACTGCTTCAGAAGATGTCGGCTACAACCGTTATCTGTGCAGAGCCTCTTGGCAGGTATTATTAGCATGAATATCATCAATTCACCCAGCAAATGGTGGGACATGCAGCATCTCACCAAGGGAGAGGGGGTACGAGGCTGGAGAACTCACAGAATTAGTCATTAGAGCTGAAAACGCTAAAATCCACAACCATTTTTAGCTCCAAGAAGAGGTAACATTGGATGAAAACAACAGCCACTTGCCGAAGACCAAGTTATTTCTACCGCCTTTTCACAAAGCAGATTTTTGACTCACTCCCTGTCACCACCACAGTACCGCACCACTTGCAGCTCAAATAAATGGGAAACGCTGGCATAATAGCTAGATGATATTGCATTATTTTAACAATCCTTTTAATTAGAGGTGGTAACTTTCTGTGGAAAAAAAATAGCTTTTTATTCTAAAAATGACAGTTCTTTTCCCACTTTATCTGAAAATTTTTGAATAACTTGGGTTTAAAAAAAAAAAAAAAAGAACCTACTGATACTTAAAGTCACCTTCTGCTGCAGTTAATTTTGTTGAGATCAACTCAATGGCCACACAGAGCACCATAAATGCATGGAGATCCCTGGAGAGGCTCGCTACAAACGGGCAAGCTCCCTGTCCCCGCGCTCGGTCTTGCCTACCCCGTCGCTTTCCTCCTGTGTTTGTTCTCCCCGTCATGACCAAAACGTAACGACTCTGCCTCCCGTCACGGGGTTGCGAGCGACCTGTCAGGGTGCCAGGCCACGCCGGCTCCAGCGGGAGCGGTAACGGTCCGGAGAGGCCATCACCATCCCGGCGAGGCCGCCGCCGCCTCAGGGCCCCCTCAGGCAGCGCTGTCTGCCCGGCGCTCCTCGGACCCGCGTTGCCAGCACACCCACGGCCAAACACAGTAATTAAACCCCATGTTTTACACAATTAAGAGTTCATTTCTCCCTTAAATAGTCCACGGAGAAAAGCTCTTAGCAAAGCTATAAAAATTTATTCCATATTCAATATTAAAAGAAAAAAATCAACGGTATTCTGCTGTGCTTTGCAGTTCTTTCTGTTACTCAGATGTTTGGCAACAAGATTTTTGTCACCGGAATAAAAAATGAGGGGAGTAAATGACAACTATTTATCACATAAACATGCAGGACTTTAACAATTACACATTCATCTGAATTTATAAATGTGCCGAGATTTATTTCAAACCTCCTCCAGGCAGTTTTGAGTCTGTGTATTTTATTATCTAAATGACAAGATGCCGGGCAAGCGAACACACCCGCCGAAGCGCTGCCTGCCTAATGGGGCTGAAGGAAAAGCCAAGGATTTGGGCTAGAACAGAAGTTTTAAAAGGTCTCAATTTCATTGTAATTATAAGTCCCAACTTCCTTGGTGCCACACATGCAAGCCCTGGGTGTCTGCATGGAGCCAGGGCTCAGGATGCTCCACGGAACAACCCGGTCAGAGCCTAACCCGACAGGGAAACGCAAGGCGAGCAACACAGAAAGGGTTCCAGCTCGGCGGAGCCAAGCAATCCAGGTATGGGAGAAGAGAAGCCCGGGAAGGCTCCGTCTGAGAGAACACACGCCGTGCCGAAACGCCGCTGCGGTGGCACTCGGACAGCGAGGGCGAGAACTGCGCGGGGTTCCTCGGCGCCGCGGTCAGACGCTGAATCCGCAGCTGAACCCTCCGCCCCTCCTACAACCAGCCAAATCATCAGGTGTTGCTATTAAACACATGCAAAGTCTTAATAGATTAGCGAGAATTTTGCCTAGGATTTCAGCATGTGGTCCTAGGAGGATTTATTATGCAAATCGGAGGATATGAGCAAAATTAATGAGATGTTTCACGTATTTTATAACAAGGAAGAAAACTGCTTTTCCTATTTTCTGAAGAAAACAGGTGGTACCCATTTTCCAACACAAGCCTGTCCATATGTAATAGCAACAAAAGAACCTATATCATCCCCGAGAGTCAGACTCTATTTCCTTTCGCTGTTTGTGAAGGAAAAGCAATGTGACAGGCAGGGCTGCAAGCAGAGGAATTGCCCACAAGATGTTTTACAAATTGCAGTAGAAAAGCTTTTGAAAGGGAAGCAAAATACAGGAGAGCAGAAATAATTCGATATGCAGCACTCTGAATTCAGCAGTGCCAGCAGGCGCTGCGCAGTTCCACGGAGTTTTGAAAAGGAAGTTTGTTGGGTTTATTTATTTCTTTACTGCACAGAATAAATTCTTCCAAAGCAGAACAGCACAGCTTCTAAAAACAACAGTCTGCCACTGGTGCCTTTATGGACCTCTAATGGAGAAATTGGGAATCTATTGGATTACAGGGCTGGAGCACATCCAAGCTCAGCCAGTGCCCTAGAGTTTGGCATCCTTCCCTTGTGGGATCTGGGACCGGTGATCCCAAGTGCACCTGGTGCAAGGGCTGCGGGGCAGCCATAGTGCCCTGTCCTGCTGACTTTCAAGCAGGAAAGGAGGCTACTGGGTCTCTTATTTTTGGTATGGATTGCTTGGTCCCTCAGAGCCACAGGGAGGATGCATTTCACAGCATATGCAGTAAACAGGCTGCTAAACCATGAATCCAAGATGCCTAGCTCTGTTTTCTGTACAAAAGTAATTAGTTAAATGATGCAGATGTTTAATTAGATACTCTTGATTAGCTGACAGAGCTATAGAACTCAAAGTTTTAGTAAAAGAGTGTGCACACGTGAATTTAAAAAAAAAAAAGAAAAAAAAAGATGGACTCATTTGAACTAAAAACATGGTGACCTTTAGTTATACCATTATTTGGCTTATCAACTGCTGGCTAACACTGCTGACTAGCTCAGAAGCTGGTCTCCTCCCCTTCACTCTGCCGTTTGCTGCTGCTCACAGCGCTGTGACTGCCGTGCTGATGTGTCCTGCTGGCGGAGCAGGCTCTCCAGGGCTCTCCCTGGCCAGGCTGCCCCACTCACACCAGCCCGCTCGCGTCCCACAGCTCTGCAGCTCCGAGTGCCGGCTCCCAACGCACGCACTCTGCACAGGCAACCTGGCCTCCTCATCCCCATGGGATAAGCAGCTGTCTGGGGATTTTGATTTCTCATCTCTCCATGTCAGTTATAGGTATTTTTATCCAGGATCACAATCTTTTATAGACATTTGTTTTTGAGGGTGTCTGATTTTACACTTGGGGTAGCTCCAGCTCTCACAGCCATATGTTAGCATTGAGATTGCGTTTGAGTTTAAAACTCGCACTTTTGTTCTAGTGCTACATGGTTTTCATTTCTATATTCTGCTACATTTCTATTTTCTGCCACAAACATCTTTCTTATTTTTAATATGATCCTTCTTGCATTGTGTGTTGGCTATGAGTACTATATGATCTTATTGTGGTATGCTGCCTTCTAATGAGATGATCTTGCCTGGCATCCAGGTGTGAAGGATTTTGTTAGGGCATCAGTGATTTTGACTTGCCGGATTGCTATTTTTGCCAGGTTTTGTCCACGGACAAAATGGATCTAATGGGTGATACTTGTACGGTGTCTACTTCTCGTAGGCTACGTTGCAAACTTTCCTTCCAAATGCAAAAGAACAGAAATGAATCAGCCTCTGATTCAGTAGACCGTTTGGGTCCACTGCTAAAACAGTTCTGGTTTGGGCCAAAAGACCATTTGTTTAATTTAATTAAAATCTCATGAATAGCAGAACTAGCCAGTCCCCATACCATTTTGCAGGTGAAGATACTACCTCAAGATAGAGTCTTAGCACACACTACAGAAATTACACTCATAAAACAGGCAACTCGGTACGTGCTTTCCCAGCCCCACATTAGGACAAGTCCACCACTGGATACAGAGGTAATCCAAAGCTTTTCTCCGTGCCTTTGCCTGCCAATGGAATCTAGTAAAGCCTTGAACTTAACACAGAAGGATGTGGAGAGGGCCTGGACCATGAGCCTGGCAGGGGAAGGCTCCTTGCCCACTCTCCTGTCCATGTAGAGCCTCCTGACCTGTAATGCTGTATCTCTTAGGCAAATTGTCCTATACCTTTGGTTTCGGCAAGTATTTGAATAGAGTCTTCAAAAGAATTGTACTGATTGAAGTGATGTGGAAAAAACAGCCATAAGTAATGAAACAGAGGGAAAGAAAAAGATGAGTTGGAAGACCTGACTCATAACTAAGATGATTCTTCACCCACTGCATTTAGAGCAATTATATCTGAAATGCCTGGAGAAATGAAGAAAGGCTTTTCTGCCTTGACATGACACAGGACGTGGTAGGTGCTACAGTGCTTTTTTTGTAAGATACACCTATCTGAGAGCCCCCACACTTATTCTACAAAGCTTTCCCCACTCTACTTAACCTTCATTAGTGCTGTCATGATCCATCTTCCAGAAAAAAAGGAGAGATACAAGAAAATTGCTTTATCTTCATTTTATGAATGAATTTAGTTGTAGAATCTTTTATCAGGTAAGAACATCTTGTGAAGAGCAGTGCTATACACTTGTGACACCAAAGAATGGTAACAGACTTTTCTGGCAAACTAGTATAACTGTGCTGCATTTTTTATTACTGATTTTCTTTTTTTTCTTAATGGAACAGTCCATTAGCCTTTTTAGACCAGAAGGTTAGTTAAAAATAAAAGTAAATAGATAAAGATTCTGGTTAAAGGTACCGAGTTTACCATAAAATTACCCCAAATGCACACCAAGATAAATTAGACATTATTTCTCACTAGCAGAGCAAGATGCTCCCAATGCAACGTTTCTTACCTTGGCTTCACGTGAACAGTGCAACTCTTCCCAGTTTGTTCTTATCTCTCTCTTCCTTGTTTCACTATTCTCAAGCATTTGTTCAACTCTTCTCTACAAAACTTTTAGGTATCTGTCTGCTCCCGGCTACAGTGTATCCCTAGGGCATTCAAATCGAAAAAATGAGATACCAGCTTCTGGTAGGTAGAAGTCAGTACTGGCGTTCTGTCTATCTACATAAGTTATGCATATAGGAGGATTCTTCTTAATCCAGATGTGCAAGCATATGGGGGAAAAAAAGATTCTGTGAATTGGAACCTGTTCATAAAATTATTCTTTGCAAAGCTCTCTAGCTGTCTACCTCACGGAGAATTTTCCAGCCTTCCTAACGTAGGCTAGCTTGTCATTCACAGATGTGGCTACACCTGCAAACCTTGTAAACACTTTATGTTCTCGATACCAAGAAAGAGTAAGTTGGGAAACGAGCCTTGTGCTCTGTATTGTGGGTTTTCCTGCTGATGGGCACTGAGCATACTTAGGGCATTCCCATTAGGCAAACAGACCAAAGACAAAATTGCTTGTGTGCCATTTTTTAAGGAACAAGATATTTTGAAAATTTATATCTTTACCTCACCCAAGGGTCTTTTTTAAGCTTACAGAAAATATCAGATAGAACGTTATTCATTGTAATATAGGTTCTTTTTCGTCTAGTTTTAGTAGCAATATTAATTCATATCTATAACTGATATCCTAGTACATATTAATGATCATACTAAGTACAGCAAAAACAGCAAGCCTCCTGTAAATATAGCTCCCCAGTTTATGGCAAAAAACAAACTTTGTGAAGTTAGAAAAAAGGTCATAATTTTTTCTTTTTCCCTAAAGAAATCAGCTCCATAGTTTTTCTCCTGGGTGTCACTCTTCTGGACCCTCAAATATCACACATATCTGCACTGTCTCTGTCTACGTAGTGGAACCAGCTTATACATTTGATACTGTCTGCTGCTGTGAGATTTAGAGGTCCTTGGGAGCCCTGTTATCAAAAACAATGCAGGCACCTTTCCTATTTTGATACCATACAAGGTTTTTGAGCTAGCTGGAGTTCTTCCACCTCTCTAATTTCCACAGTGCCCCTTCCTACACTGCGTAGAGGAGAACTGAGCTTAAAAGGTGTTTTCAAATATAGCAAATGATCTTGCTCTTTATTTTGAATTCCATCATTACTGAATTCATTCCAAAAAAGACTTGCTAAGACACATGTCACAGCACTGCCTTCCCCACAATTAACAGAAAGCCAAGCCATTCATTCATTCATTCCTTCCATCCTTTGCTGCCAGACAATGCACAAAACTGGCTGCTCTTCTCATCTCTCCAAACCCATCCTTTCTGCACAGGTTCCTTTTTTCTTTCCTGAAATGAAGTCTTTCCTTGTGAATGGTGCCTGACTGACAGCCTTGAACACGCTGTGTTTCTTTGTACAGACAGCAAATTCACAGCCAAAGTTTGTGACATGAGACTGCCCGTGGAGCCCGGTACGTGCAGCCCACGCAGGCTCTGCAGAGCTCCCCACATTCAAACAGGTGCTAGGGAAGCCTGCCTGTGACCCAAACACTGGTGAATCTGGCAACTGAAACCCAGCAAGGATGAATTCCATGTTTTTGCTATGGGACTCCAAAATTTGAAGAATTATGTTGAAACTATATGTTTAGTTCACATCAACTTAGGATGGATCTTTGTTATCCTTAAAACCTGTTGAATTCAAGTCCTACTTTTGGCATCTTTTATCTCAACAAGTGGCTCTCCTGCAACAGATGTAACATCAGTTAACACTTCTTTGTCCTAAGGGGCCAGCATACACTTTCCTAGGCTATTTCTGATGATCCTCTCACTACATTGCACCTAAAACTGCACCTGGGTATCCACAGCATCATGAACTCATACGGCCTCGCCATCCTGTCTCTCCTGAAAGGCTGTCAGGCTGCCCAAGTCCTTTTCAGACCCCAGGCAGAATCGCGCTCCCGTAACCAGCATCACATCCTCTTTAAAGCCCATGTTTTTATGGTATCTCTGCGTGCTAAAGGCCCTTGATTTAATTTCTTTCTTTGGCAAATTAAACAACAAGTCCTTGCCAAAGAGAGAAGGCACCTACGAGACTCAGCAGACTTAAATGAAATCCAGTCTCTCAAGACCTGACCTTAGCAGTGAGCCAAGGCAGAAGAGCTCTGGCAAAAACCAGCTGAAGATAAAAGCAATGGAGTTAAAACTGCTCCTCACCACAGGAAACGTCAACCTTACCCTGAGCCACCAGCAGCAGCCTGAAGGAAGAGACCCCATCCGACTGCCACCCGCACGGGAAGCGGCCTGGGGAGGGGACGGCCACCCCGGGACCCCTTGCAGCTCCAGCAGCCTGGGACTGGCCCACAGGAGGCATTTCTCAACACTCACTGTACAGCACAGCAGATTTACGTGTCTCATCAATCTGTATGTGAAAATCTATAGAACAGAAGGAGATCTATTATTAAATATAATGAACTGCATTATCTTATAACCTGTACAGGGAGGGATTTAAATCTCATTTCTCTGGATCTGGTTCTTCATTACCATTTTGGGAAGAATTGGAAGCTAAAGTTCTTTCTGCCTGTTGTCTTTTAATCCTCTCCTTCTTAAGTCAATATAGCATAAAAGTGCCATAAACCTAATGCTATGAAGTTTTATGCCCTTGCAGTAACAAATCCCCAAAGCCCCAGGCATCCTTGCTGCCTACACAGCCCTCCTGAGCTGCTCCTGAGCCTGGTCCCTGTTCATGCTCTCTCTCTTCATCTTCCTCCTCCGAGGGGAGATGGGTGAAAAAGGCAACTATCCTGCAAGGCCAATGTTTACTGCAGCCGTGGAAAAAGGAAAAACAACTGTAAAACTGGCTCTCAGTTTCACTAATCCGCTCAGCTTGGGTGAAGATGAAGTTTTATGAGGTAAGTAGCCCAAATTAGGCTACAGAGACATTTCAAAAAGTATGGAGATTTTAAGGTGTTATATATGCGTTCTGGGTTGCTTGAACCCCTCGGGCTCAGAACAATTACTGCAGAATGCTATTAATTTTGTAGTGTGCTTTATGCTGAACTGTAGGTGTCATAAAAGAGAACTTGAGACGAAGAGCTTGCTTTACTTTGGCATGCATTCCGCAAGGCAAAGCAGCTCCCTTGGGATGCAAGGATAACTGGGGTGTACTTACTCTAAAAGCTGATTATAACTGCTTCAGATAACGGCCTGCAAATGCATCTCTTCAAATGCATTTACCTGCTCTTCCTTTTTCTGCTATAGCCACATCCCTGCAGCATCCTAATCCCTATAAAGTTGCAGCCCGGACCATAGCTGCTCCGAGCGCCATTCACACAATGGTGGTCGTGGTGCTGCTCGCAGCCAGCAGTGAAATCTCCTCTCCTAGCACCACTGGATGTCATGAAGGAAGCCACTTGTTAGCTCGATGCCATCCTCAAATCCCTCTTCTTCCTTACCACCATACACCAGGGTGCCCCTGAGGAAATCCCCCCAAAACACAGGGCATGGAGCAGAACAGCAAAATGATGGATGATTGTAAGACGTTTCCCAAGCATTAAGCTCAAGTGCAGAACTTTGCATCAAGGAGCAGTAAAGCTACTGAAGTCAGACAAGAAGGAGGTATGGGACGTTGGGTCCCACAGAGCTAAGTGCCACATGCAGAGGTAACAGAACAACTTTGGTCACCTTCTCCACCAAGGCAAGGCCATAGGAGAGCATCAGGGAGCAGGAAGCACATCAAGACAGCGGCGCAGGGGAAGGGGATGCTGCAACCTGTCCTCATATCAAACCTTACCAAAAACTGCTACATGAAAGGACACAAGACAAAATCTGGGTTCTGAGCTACACTGACCAGGCAGTAGCACCGCATCCATCAGAAGGCACCTAGGGAACAACTACCTTGAAGCTATTCTGAAGGACTGTTATCCTAGTTGTGGAGAGCCAGCTATTAAAAGAAATAAATTCTGTGTGAAACGGGATGACACCAGTTGCTGTGGCTCTTTTCCCAGCACTTCTCACTCTGACCATGCGACGTTCTCTAAAGCGACCAGTGCTACAAAGCAGGGTACTCGCTGTCCCCAGCCACTGTAAAGTGTTGCAGTCTGGTAGCAATCGCTCACCGTATTTCATATCAAAATTAGTTGCGTTTTAGTACCAAAGAAACAAAGAGCCCCACCTTAGCTCAGTCTGTATGGGGAAAAAAATCTACACAAATTATGTTATTATCACGATGCTTTAACCTAGTGTATTTTCCTGAATCTTAAATGTAAGTTTCTTCCAAATTAAAAAAAAAAAAAAAAAAAAAAGACCTATTTCATAAAGTATAAAGAGTTTAGTAATGGTCACTCCTAAGCACATTTTAATAAGCCAGTTAAGCAACTAGGCAGTCTTTATGGTTATACTTGAGAGGCAGTTACTAATTTACTACCTTTTTCTATTACTAGAAAGTCTTCACATGATTTCCATTAGTTTGTGGAATTTCAATTGGCTTTACTCAAAATATCACTTCTGCAAGTTATGAAAGGCCCCCTCTATCTTGATAAGAACCATCCCACAGAAAATTTAAGATTTGATATTCGAAACATGAGCTGGGTGGAGCATTGTTGCTGCTTCCTGAATGGATTTAAATAAATCAGGAAGATGGCTTGAAGAAGCTACTGGGCTGCTTCTGTTAGAAAGAAAATAAGCAAGATTAAGTGAATAACAGATAACCTAAAGCTTTTCCTTTCTGTGCTGCAGAAACCTTGTCCAAGGCCTTGTTTCTAAGGGGAAAATAGGATACTGTAAAGTTTATTGGCTTGGTGGAGAGTTTAAAGTTATTTCATCTTATGACAATCATAAAACATAACTCCATGGGGTAAGAAGGGTAAATGCAGCCTTTGGACTTAAATCTTTTTCTGTTTTTACTGTCTTTGTGCTTTAATTCTACAGCAACCAACTTGGCAACTCTTCTCCCTTGCTTTCTTCCCCAAACGCTTCCAGTTCAAATACACAAACACGTGGGCTGGACACTCTCCTCTCACCATCACCGAGGTAGCAGAACATGGCAATATTTGCTGGGATCAAACACATGGAAAACACACACCGATGTTAGAGTAGCAACACAGAAAATACTTGATGCTATTTACCTAGCTCTTTGTCCCAAAAGAAGCGAAATCTAAACAGTTTCTACAGAGCATTAGAAAGTTAGAAATTCTTGAGCTTTCAACAGAGGTTGCTGTCCATCGTTTTCTCCCTG
>JAVCKT010018473.1:0-11058 GCA_032273925.1 Rhynchotus rufescens | reverse complement strand
TTTTTTTCTTTTTTGTTCTTTTTCTTTTTTTTTTTTTTTCCTTTCTTCTTTTTCCCACTGGCTTTTCTCTTGCCGGAGATGGATTTTCCTTTGCATAACGCTCTCCGCGGACGTGGTGGGTCACCTCACCGAGAGCAATTTGGTGGCAGGTTTTCTAGCACCCCCTTGGCTGCCACCGTTCAGCCTTTTCAATTAACTCCTGCCTTGAAACGACTTCCATTCTGCTCGAGGGCCATTCGAGGCACGCTGGGCGCCCGGCCCGACTCGTTTTATTTTGGCTGTATGGAGAAATGTCAGCCCTCGTTGCAGCATTTTGGGCTGAAATCTTTGCAGCTGCAGATGGCTTCGTGGGGGAGATTTCCTGAGTTTTGTCCCTACTCTGTCCCCTAAAATGGAGAGCAGCCTTAGGAAAGCAGGGAAGCCAGACTAAGCAGGAGAACGGCTGGCTCCTTAGAAATAAATCCGAGAAGACAACACCAGAGGAAGTAAAAATAATGGCTTGAGCTCAAGGCCACCATGGAACTGTGGTTAATTTGGGCTGTTGGGTGAAGCAACGCGGTCCGGAGCGAAAAGAACCACTGGGAAGACCTAACTGGATCTGCGGATGGGAGGGATGTGGGGATGAGGGAGCTGATGGCTCAGCTGGGCTGGTGGTGTCTGCACATGGAGCTTCATCAATGACCATCATGAAGATGTGACCCAGAGCCACGAGAATCCTTCAGATCCCAAAGATCTTCTAAAAAGCAGCTTCTTGGTGAGCTAATGAGCACCCCGGATGCTAAACGAAGTGATCTTTGCTTTAAATTCCTCCTCACCGTGGTTAAGACAAGCATCTCCATCCATTTTTCATGCGACTCCCGTGCGGGCGGCCGTGGTGGCCACGGGGCTGGGACAGGACCTGTCACTTCCCCTCGGTCCGGGAGGACTTTGTTAAGCCAGGCCCATCGCCAGCTGTTATCTCCGACACGCATCACCCTGATTAAGCGGCGCTTCACGGAATAATGAACCGCGGGGAGCGGCCGACAAGGAAACTTCATTAAATCTTGTTAAAAATGAATAAAACTCCGAATCAATTCCCATTAGTGGAGGCACTGATATTTCACATATCTTTAGGAGCTTTATTATGCATCCGTACCTAATCTGATATAATGATGGCTATTTTCCCCCCAACTCCTTTCTTCCTAATAAAAATGAGTAGGATGAGGTATCTAGCACTTTACTCTCTCACGCATCTTTTTTTTTTATTTATTTTATTTTTTTTTTAAGTGTGATATGAAATATTTAAGCGGCGTCTTTTGCTTCTCATGGCCATGCCCTTATTGTGTCAGGTCCAATTAGTTACGTATACAAATGAGAGTAAACAAAGGTGACAGATAAATGAAACACATGGTTAACAGCGTGTCAGAGGTCCCCGATGCGCCATCCAGCCATGGGTCACTTGATGGGCTGCTCGCACACAAGCCTATGAGAAGTGGAGAGGAAGCTGGGGATGAAGCTTCCAAGAAAGTTCCTTCTAACGGGACCAGATGTTCTTGGCGCCCTCCCTCTGCTTCTCCTCCTGCTCTGCCTTGCACACGTTCAGCTCGCCTTTAAGCACTAAGTGTATATTAAGCAGAGCCAAGCAAACAGTGGGAGACAACTTCCCTTGGATATTCATAATTAATAATCTTTGGAAGAACTGGAAGCTCCTGCAAGGTTTGAGCCTCGCGCTCAAAGCGCATTGCGGATGCAGCCCGTGCCCGGCGTGTCTTCAGGGGTTCCCAAGCAAGCTGCAAAAGCTGGATAAGATAAACCAGAAGAACCCTAGAAGAATTAGGGATAACTTGGATGCCAAACGCTTTGTCACGAGGACGAGATGGACGTGCAGTTTTTCAGCATCGCAAACAGCAAAGACCCTTGGTGACCACCTGAAACCCATCAACTGCAGGATGTCTTCATGCCTGTTTTCTCCCCACTTATTGTCCCAGTTTTATTGCCCCAAAACCACCTTCTGCAGGAGCTCTAAGGCACCCAAGACGAAACCCTGATGGGGGATCTGGGCAGATAGATGGAAGAGCCAAACGCAGCAAGGAGGCAAAATTGGGCCAAAAACAGGAGCCAAGGCATGATCAATAGCAAGACCCCAGATGCTTAGATGTTGTCAGGATTTTAATAACAGGCTTGTTTTGCATAACCTGGGGGTGTGCATAATTCATAGGCGTAATAAGATGGTCTTTAGGAGAAGTGTCCACTCACCTACCTGTGCTCAGCTAACTGGAGAAGGTGACAAATTCTGCTCTATTTAAGCCACTGACCCTGTGTGTGCAGGGGGTTGGACTAGATGATCTCTGGAGGTCCTTTCCAACCTTAAGGATTCTGTGATTCTGTTCTGTGAATCGAGACACGGAGTTTTTCCAAAAGTTGCCGTTCAGATTATTGGGCACGGGGCTGCGCTCGCTGGAGGAAAATCCTTCGGGAGGCAAACGAGATGATTTTGTTTCCTCCTGGCCTTAAAACTGTGACTTTCTGACTTCTTTGTTGAATATTTATGTGGCAGCAACATCAAAAGGCCACGGCTAGGTCAGAGGGAATTGTGCGGATGTGAATTGTAGATTCCATAATCGCATTTTCAACTTGAATTGATCCTCAGACCGTGAAGAAATTTGCAAATATTTTCAAACGAGGAATATGGTGGAGACTTTTTCAATCTGTTTGCAGGCAATTTGCAAACGAAACCCTGGCAACATCGCTTGAATACGTAATTAATCCCGTGATTTATGTGACCGCCTATAATTTCTCCCAGCCTTCCCACTCCACGCTAAACAATTTGGGAAAGGAACAACTCGTTTTCTTCCCATTTCATTTCGCTGATGGTCTGAGATACCCATGAATTGAAAAGACGGCTTTTCTTCCAGGGGGAAATACATGGCGAAGGCACTTTGCTTTCCCGATGGATATGTGCAGGGAAGATAACTTGTTCTCCTGATGGAGCTTTCTCTTTATATTCCCCTGCCAAAGGCGGTAGATAAGCTCCATTGATGCCTTTGAGTGGCAGAAGCTGCAAAACGGGGATGTGATACAGAGCAGGTAACTCCTAGCCAAGATCCTGCGGTAGACGTAGATGAGCTTCCTGGATAAAGTCGCCTTTGGTACCTCTATATCTCCATGAAGCCCTAGGGAAACAACTAGATCCAAGTCATGGAAACCCCAAAGCCCTTCCCCTACCTCATATGGGGGGCAGGTCCCTGCTGGAGGAGGCCTCATTGGGAACTAAGGACTCAGGGTGATGTTTTTAGGGCACAAACCCATGCATGAAGCTCCAAAGGAACGGGGACATTGGTTTTCCATCAACCCCAAGCGGCCTACAGCACCTCAACATTATTCCCACCAAAGACCTCCAGCAGAGAGTTTGAAGTCTGACAATTCTCGCTCATCTCTGCGCCTTTTTGCCTTTAGAAAGACCAAGGTCCTTCCTGGAACACCTGCAAACCTGGTTGGTTTTCTGGTGGCTTGTCCTCCCTCCATTACCTGTTTGCTCAGACTGAGTGGATTGAGCCAAAACGCTTGTCCAGGCACCCCTTTTTACCCCAATTTTCACATTGTCCAGGCTTATTTAGCGGGGCAACCAAGGTCATTGCTCCCAAGCTGCAGAAAATCCTACCGGTCGCTTCCATAATTTCTGTCCAGAGTTGCCTGAAATAAAAGTGAACTTTTCTTTTTTCTTTTTTCTTTTTTCCCTGTGAATAAGGACACCCTCTGGACGAAAGGGAAGGAGAAAGGTCTGCTTTTCCCTTCCAGCCACTTCTTCTTTCTGGCGGAGCGAGAGCATGATTGATAGGAAGAGATCCCGCCGTGATATTAAGACATCAAGTAATGGAGAGTCTACCTCGTCTCCTGATAAGGCTTTACTTAGCTGCCCATTTAATGTATGTGTATCCATTCTTCTCCTCCTTTGAAATGGGCACAATTATAGCTCCTATTTCTCGCAGGGTTGTTGTGCTCCCAAAGTTATTATGGTCTGCAAAGAATCCCAGGGCCATTATAGTATTTTGCTTTTCCACCCCAAGAAATCATCCAGCTCGCTCTGACGCGGCGGCGTCTCCAAAGCATCCGTTGCATTTAAGTGCAAACGGAGCCAGCGGCCGGAGGCCGAGGAATTGCCCCTTTCCCCTTGCCTATGTATTTTTATATAATATCCTCTAAGCCCTGCCTTTTCCACAGGCCTTTTCCGGAGCGAATCCCCAGGCGCTGCCCTAATGAGCTGGCAAATTGCTTTAATTTGGGAGTCCGCCGAGGGAAGGCTGGCCTCGGTGCGGAGCGAGGCTCAGCGGGGTCCCTTTCCCGAGGTCACCGAGGCCACCTCTGCTTTAAACGGCCCATGGGAGGCTCCCTGGCCTCGCTGGCCTCCCTTTATAGCCAGGGTCATTAAGCTGAGCCCAAGCAAGTGCTGCCTCACCGAGGCCACCGCTCCCGATCGGACGCCCTATGGAAAGGTCGACCTTCCAATCTCCTAAACAAACTCAAGCTCAAGATTAAAGCCACCCACGCGGCTTGCATCCCTCCTCTTCCTCAAGCAAACCGAGCCCTTCTGCACAGAATCAAGGCTCTGCAGTCGGTATTTACGGCCCCATTGCCTGCTTTGCTGGCAGCCTAACTAAAATAAGCGAATCCGGGCAACGTAAATCCCTGTGATGAATCAAAAAAAATATCCGGCGGACCCCCCAAACGCTGCCTCCTCGCCAAAATAAAACTGCTCGAGAGCTAAATAAATCCCCCCAGGGCATGTTAGCAGCTCCGGGGCAATCCTGGGATGATGCGATTTGTCTGTCGGAGGAGAGTGACAGGGAATAAATACCCTGCGAAGGAAAACTATTATCCTTGCGGAAAGGCACTGCAAACCCGTGATTTACTCAGCTGCCCGTTCCCAGGTGCCGAGCCCCGGCAGCGGGGGCGGAAGGAAGGCGGCTGGCCGGAGCCCATAATTTGGAGAAATTCCCTTAAAAAAGGCCCTGTAAAGCATCGTCTCCGCTTGGGAGTTCTCGTCCCGAAATTAGGGGGTGCTGGCAGTCTTTTGCAGATAATGTTTGCTCTTTGCTTGCCGAAGTCGTTCATAAAGGTAGATATAAAGAGGGTGATATATAGGTGCCTGGTTGCATCTGGTGTTGGGGGCTGCTTGTGCATTGGGTCCAAGCTTAAAGGTGGTTCCTCCAAGCAAGGAATGAGGCAAAATTTTGGGGAAAAGGAGCCTCCTGAAGAGGCATCATGTGCCAAGAGACATCTATTAAGCCAGGACCAAGAAAGCAATTTATTGCATTGGGGATGCTCGGGCTCTCTTTGCACCCCTCTATATTTAGAGCGATTTAATAATCAATTAGCGCAGGGGCTGCTAATAGGGCCCCGTTCCTTGGGCTGTGGATGCCCAAACTTTCCTCGAAGACGTTAATTTGAGTTCTCGGCTGCTATTGAGCTTTTATTGCTGTCTGCAGCCCGCGCGCGACGCGTGCAGATGGGCTGCCCCAAGGAGGCTCGCGGCCTCCGTGCATTAACGGAGTGGGGAATTGATTGTTATTTGGGGTTTTTATTCACTCCTTTATGTTTTTCCTTCCCGTCCGCTGACTTTTTTCCCCTCGCGAGGGATAAATCATGGCGCGAGTGCGGATAGATCGTTGTAAACACGGCATAATGGAGCAGTAATTACCCGAGAGGTGATGGATTTGGAGGCCAAACAAGGCCAAATGTCCTGTACGAAGGCGCAACAAGGATCCGAGAGCGGATCGATGAAACAAGCGGAAATTTGGGCTTCTTCTTCTTCAATTCTGCTGCTATTTTAACCTTTCCAGGGACAGTCCCTCCCAGAGAGCTCAGTGCTATTAATAAGGATGCCACTTAACGGAGCATAAGGCATTGGGAGGGTTGACCTGATGTCCTGGAGCACAAATGTCCCCAAAAGGTTGGTGGCCACGGGGCAATGTGGGCACAGAGGAACTTGGGGCAGGGTCCGCTCCGCGTCCTCGTGGCTCATGGGGTCTGTTCATGCCCAGGAAGGCAAAAAAAGGAAAGGTCTGGGTAATTTAAGGGCTATCATCTGGTGCATGTCAGGCTGGCTTGGACACGGCGGCGCATCCCTCCTGCAGGAAATGAGAGGTTAAGGCGGCCCCTCGGCTTGCGCTTATCTTAATTGCTGCAGCATCAGCCTCTCCGCTGACAACAAGCCCGGCTTTTTGTCCTCTCTGCTTATTAAAGACGCTGGCCTAGATGGCAGGCGTAACAGAAACAGCCTTCGGAGGAAGCGGCTACGCCGGTGCCAAGCCCCAACCCTGCTTCTTACCAGCTTTGCACCACCGGGAGGTCTTTTATCTCCTTCCAGCGTTTGAAGTCTTGCAGGGCTCTTGGGCAGCGAAGGCGGCAGCGCTTCCGCAACCTCCTGCAACCTCAAAGGCAGCCGTGCTCCGAGAGAGCAGCCTTTCATTCCCGGCGAAGAGGCTGTTGAAGGGATAACGCGACACGGAGCGGGAGAGCGGGGTGCGATCACGGGCGAGATGGATCTGTCAAAGACGGTCAAAGAGCCTTCAAGCCACTTGCCCCACAGGCGTGACCAAAGCGGGGAGTGTTCAGGGTGTGCGGCTCTCATCCTTGCACTGGAGGATGGGATCCATCAGCCACCCCGGTCTGTCGTAGAGAAGCCGTGTCAAGAAGAGCATGTCAGAATACTTTGGAGGATATTTTTGCTCACCTTCTCCTCACCGAGCCCTTCTTCTCGTTCCCTGGCTTATTCTTGCAAAAGCCACCGCCTCTGCTTTTTAATAAAATCTGGGATTCCCATACGACTCTCGGATCAAGGGCTTTAAGTAAAATAAAAGCCGATCTTCACATTCCTTAGACCCCAAGAACAAGCCGTGCTTCAGCTCGGTGCCCTTCCCATCTGAGGCGGATTAAAGGAAAAACTCAAGAGCTGCTGAGCGTCGTCATACGTTCACATGGAAGAGTCCATCCCTACGTGCCCGTGGACAGGCGGATCAACACATGGACCTTTGGATGTGTTCAGCTGGAGAAGGGTAAACCCATTGCTTTTTAGTCCCTGACTCTAGTCTCCTTTCTGATACCCAGCCCATCTTGGCATCTCCAAGCCAAGGCGCTCCAGGAAACATCAACAAACCCTCAACACTCCAAGGAAACCCAAGTGGCCTCACATCCCTTGGAGGACAAAGCAAGAGTCTAAATGAAGACCAAGTGGCTTTGGTCTCCATTGACCCCATTGGAGACCTCTCGACCGTTCTAGATTAAAGCACGTGATGGGTCACTGAGTTATCCCGATTCTTCTCCCCTTTCCACCACGTTGGCCTTCTCCTACTGCTCTCAACTGCAACAAATTGCCTCTTTTCCGTGTCAGATCTCCCCGGGGCTGAGCGCCGCAGCAAATTAGGTATTAACATCTGTACAGCCGCGTTATCCCCGACGCCAATCACGGCGCCGTAATTGCCCCGAACGTCTTCCCCGAAGGATCCCGGCTTGTATGTTTAATAAAACAACCGCACCGGGTCTCGGATTTCCTTGCTCGCATGAAAAATTCATGGCTGCAGCATCCCGTAGGTGTCAACGCGCCGTACGGCTTGCCTTGAGAGCGGAAAAGCTGTCTGGATTGAGGCCAGAAAAGCGGGAATTGGGATGGGTGCATCCCGCGACCACCAGGTTCCCACAAAGCATAGGGGTCTGGCCACGTAGCTGCGCTCTGGAGCACAGGAAAAACATTATTTTTCACTTATTTCTAATTTACTGACTTTTCCCCCCTCTCTTTCAGCTGGAACAACGGGAGGGTTTTGAAGCCGGAGATGCAGCAACACTTCTCCTCACCGCTCCTCATTATAAACTTATTTCCCCGTGATTTAAAATATAAATGATGCCTTTGATGTCAGCATATATATATATATATATAAAAAAAGCTCATTTCGATTTTTGCCTTTTAATTTTCCCCAGTAATTTCCCCCTCCAACCCCGCACCATTTAGCTCAACCCCGCCGCTCGGGCTCGGCAGCGGCGTCAACACAGCTCGGGCAGAATAAATAAAATGCCTCGAGTTGCAAGATTTCACTTTGAACAAATGAGATAATTGGGGCAGCTGGAAAAAAAACGGGAAAAAAAAAGAAAAACTGTCTCAAACGTGTTGTTTTTTTTTAAACAAAAAAAAAAAAAAAAGGGATGGGAGAATGAAGCTTGATTCCCCTCCCCAACTGCTTCATTTTGGTCTCGCATTAATAAATAAAATGCAGCAAGCCCAGCGTGGCTCTGGCTCCCATGTTTGCCCCTGTAGAGGATGGATTGATGGATGGATGGATGGATGGATGGATGGTTACAAGAATAGATACTGGATGGATGGATGGTTTCAAGGAAAGATATTGGATGGATGGATAGTTACAAGGATATGGGTATGGATATATATATATACATGGACATATACATAGCACAGATTAATTTATTTAAGCCTGTTCCAGTCCTGTGCTGCAAGGATGAGCTGGGCTCAAGCACCGTCCTCCCCATTGCAGCCGATGGGATCGCAGCCTTCCCGCTGGCACCTCGGATCTCGGCGCGATGTCCGGGCAAGGACAAAGCGCGGATTAAAGCCACGGCCCCGCGACGGAAACCCCCGCTTAAAATCTCCACTTCTCGCCCGTGTTATTAATAACACGCTCAATTAATATTTTAAGCCAAGCGGATTTCAGAGCACGGCTTTTTCTTTTTTTTTTTTTTGCTGAGATTCTCCTGCTGCGGGGAGGGCCTGTCTCTTGATTCATGTCGAGGGCACCATGTATATTTTATAGGCGCTAGGCAGAGCTATCACTCGCCTCCCCCTCCTCATCCTCACCTGCTTCCTCTCCGGGCTCTCAGCTCCTCACGGGGGCTCGGCAGCCTGGCTACCCAAAAGACCAATAATTCCCATTTTTCCCGGTAGCCTGGCTACCCAAAAGACCAATAATTCCCATTTTTCCCGGTGTTGGAGAGCAGAGAATGGTGGCTCCATGGTCACGACCAGCTCCTCCCTGGAGCTTATGGGGTAAATACTTGTCTTGAGTTTATTGCTCTGTAGAGGAGCCGGTTGACGGCACACGCAGCATCCTTGGGTTGCCGTTGGCTCCCTGGGGTTTTTCCTTAATCTGCTGCTTTTTCATCCATCTTTTTTTATCCCAGTATCGATAGATGGCACTCATGAACTGCTCCGCTTTCCCCCGGCGTGAATTTGGGTGTCACAGGGTGCCAAAGGCTCCTGGGTCCCTTCGAACCCCTCTTGCACCCAAAGCAGAGCCTGGTCCTTGGATGCGACCTCTCCACTCACCTCCCTATCTTCAAAATGGGTCAAAAAATCACAGGTGAAGGTGTTGGAAGGGCTGACAACGGGACGACAAGTAATGGGAAAGAAAAACCCATGGAGAGCAAGAAAGGGGGAAAAGACTTTAACCTCCTCCACCAACTGGCTTTTGCTTAAGAGTTTAGGTCAGCCTCAAGTAGGTCACGGGGATCTGTGTATCTTCCGACTAAAGTCTTTAATCGGCTGATGGATATGAAAAAATAAATTACGGTGGCAAAATGTAATAAACGCTAAAGGGAAAATGATGAGGGTAATATAACTACATTGATTTAACTAGGATGATAGAGAGGAATTGTCTGGTTTATAGGTCTTTAGATGTCTATTAGCGGCTCGGCGTTAAGGACAAGGGCTGCTCTCTTGATATACTTAAGAGCTGCCGGTAATTCCTATTTCACAGCCCGCTGCCTCCACGGAGGGCGCCCACCGAGGCCTCAGTCTGGAGCTGAACCCATCAAGGGTGGCGTTTGGGCCTAAAACGGCTCTTTTTTTTTTTAAGTTTTTTTTTTTCCACACCCAGAAAGAAACATTTCAAAAAGTATCCGAAACATGCCAGAAATGCTGTTTTTCTTGATATTTCATAATGTTCTCACCGGAGGCTTCTTATTTTTTTTTTCCCCTTTTTGGTTATGAGTACAAGAGGGTTTTGATCAAAAACGTGTTTTTCAGGAACAGAAAAAGAAAATCAATGAGGTATAGCACTTCAAGCCTTCGTTATAAATACATATATACGAAAAGATGCCCTTGCGCCACGCGGCCGCCTAAACCGTCTCGTTTGGATTAAACACCGAGGTCTGCAAGGTCTGGTTGTGCTCAACGCAGGGTTTTATAAACCGATGGATTTACACAGCCCTGGGGCCACCGTGAGAGCCCTGGTCCTTGCATCTTCCTCACCAGCCTGCAGTCATTGCTCTCAAGCCTCTGCTATGGGCATTAAAATAAAAAATAACCCTCCAGCTCTGCCGTCGTCTCCGTGTCCTCTTGGCGATCATTGCCCTTGGATAAATAAAGTCTCAAGGCGAGCGCTGCGGACAGAGCCAGGTTGGCCACAGGAGGGTGGCAGAGGCACCTCCAGGGTCACTTTGAGCCCTTCCCTTCTTCCCTGGCTTCCCAGATGCTGACTAATGCCTTCGTTATTAGCTAATAACGAGCGATGCTCATTAACAGCCTGGACCGGGTCTTCCACCCAAAGGCAGAGCCTATAGCATCCCGGTGCAAAGTAAGGCTGTGTTGCAAGCCCAACCCTAACTAGCCGCAAGAGAATCCCCAGCAGGCGCCAGCGCCGTGATCCGAGCAGCCTCCAAAGGCTGGGAAGAGTCTGCATGTGGAGAGATGAAGAGACATGCAGGGAAACATCCTTTGGGGAGAGATTTGGTGATGGGAATGCAGCCCAAGACCCACCCTTAGCCCTAGCCCTAACCTTAACCCTAACTCTATCCTCACCCCTAACTCTAACCCTATCCTTAGCCCTAACTCTACCTCAATCCAAGGAAATCCATGACGTCCAAGCCAATTGGAAGGTCTCTGACCATGATTTTCGTGACGGTGGAGGGTCATATCCTTACCCCTAACTCTAACCCTATCCTTACCCCTAACTCTAACCCTATCCTTACCCCTAACTCTAACCCTATTCTTAGCCCTAACTCTACCTCACACCAAGGAAATCCATGACATCCAAGCCAATTGGAAGGGCTCTGACCATGCTTTTCGTGACGATGGAG
>JAVCKT010018471.1:0-10033 GCA_032273925.1 Rhynchotus rufescens | reverse complement strand
ATTTTAAACCAATCACCCTGAATACTCATGAATAATGTGTGAAAATTTTATACAAGAAAATGATCCTACCACATCAGGAATATGGTGTGGGTTCATCTTATTTGCAAACTCATCATTTAGGTTACAATTGGCCAAGTCGAACCTAAAAATGAGAACAGACATTACCCTACCCCTTTACGTACACATACAAAGCTGAACTTGATGCACTGAATGCTTACGCTGAAGACTGTAAATTATAGCTCCTAAGAAAATGAACATTTTCAAATAAATTAGAGCAAATTAGAAACAACAGAAGCCACCCTAACCACAACTGAATTGCAAAAGCAGTCATCTCAAATTGTGGTGACTTCTCCCACACATATGTATCCACAGAGATTCTGCTGGGCTCCCAGCACTTCCAGCAACACTCATCCTTAAGCCCACTAGTACTGAAGTCTAGTTTACCTCAGTGCTGTTTATTATCGAGCAACAAGGCCATATGTTGTGTTATATTCCCATATTGACTGGTATTTTCAAAATGCCTCCAATTGATTTGCAATAAAACTATTACTCAAAAATGCACTTTATAGGCAAAACATTAACTATCTCTTTATTAATAGCACTTTTCTCAAGGTAATTTTTTCTAATTTTTTAAAATACAAACACCTACTGCATGCATGACTCAAATGATAAAATCTTACAGAGTTACTCATTTAAATGGAAGCTTCTTCCACCTCCCTCCTCCCCCAAAATCTTACCCCAAGACAAGGTCCCCAGGATTTAAAATGTGTCCCAAGTGAGTATTGCAGAAATACTGATGATCCGTATTCAACTCCGAAGTTTTCTGCACCCAAGCTTCTGCCAGTGTGTGCTTGAGGAATAAAAAAGACAATATATATGTATTCAAAAGCAGCAGAGCTTGCTGTGCTATTAAAGCATTCATACTGCTATATTAGTCCTTTAAATTAATTTGTAATCAAACCTTTATTTTCTCATCAAGTATCTAAAAATTGCTATTTCTCATTTCTCATCCCTAATGCATAGTTTTAAAACCATTTCTATAAATAGAGAAAATTACTTGGAAAAGAGCTTTTTCGACAGAAATAGAAAGCTTCAGATAAGAAAAACATATATGTGACTTTGTAACATAGAATGATTCAAAACAGAACTCCTCAAATATGACAGCTCTTACTTTGTTTGATCTTGCCCCTGCACCTGCACCTTTCCTCTTCTCTTGAACTCTGGTGATATCCATAACAATAAACTCCTCCAGCTGCTTTGGATGGAACAAACTATTGAAAGGGTGGCGCCAGTAAGTGTTGCCATCAATTTCAGCGACTGAAAAGACAGGGTGAGAATTTGTTTCAGAGAAATTAAGAAAAAATGAACACAAACGCACAAAAAAATGGGTATTAGTAAAAATTAAAGCAACTGCCAAATGGACCATATTCAAGTTTGTTATCATAAAACAAGTGTCTAGGACAACATTTCACTGCAAAGTTTTACTTTAGTAGCTGCTCATGATCTGTCTATACAAATCTAGATGACTTATTGTACGTCTGAAGCATGAATCTTTCATTCATAAAAAAATATTCCTCTGGGTTTACCAGTGTACAGGCACCCTGTCAACATTGAGGTCCTAAAACACGAAAGCAGAAAGTAAAAGCCTGTGCCAGCAGAAAGCCACGTGCAGCCACAGGGCAGTGGAGATTTCACAACTTACTCTGCAGAGTGCTAGGATCAATGAGGTGGATGGTGCTCGTTACTCTAATGCACACACAGATCTGGCTCATGTTTCCAAGGCTCTGTGCCAGTTTTGGTGACAGACAAACAACATTGTCCTGCACACAAAAGGAAAATTAAATTTTAATTTATTATTAATTTAAACTCCACCAGGTAACCCCCAGTAACCTCATTAAAATAATTGCTATCTGCAGTCCCTTCATGGGCACAAACACACACGCACTGTCTCTCCTCTCCAAACAGACACTAAATTGAGCCTCCATAGCTCAAAAACTTTGTAAAGACAAGGAACAACCTCTAACCACTATTAGCTATTAGTGGTTACTAAAATCAAACTCCAGCCACTGAATACCCCAAGATGAAATAGAGAGAAGATACCTTGCATATGGGAACAATTTCCACAGAGAAAGTGCTTTTGTAATTGTAGACATTACTATGGATATCATGTGAGATCAAGCGTTGAGATGACTTTGATCTATAAAACATAAGTAATAAAGCCTTGAAGCAGTAAGAAAAACATTATTTAAAGCAGGACACAATCATCACAAAGTATATCAAAAGATACCTAGCTGCATACTAGAAATATTTTAAGGAAATGGCAAAATGTAACAAGATTCCTTTTACAATGGCTACATGGAAAAAACATAGGCCTTCTGTAGGAAGGGTTTCTGTTTAACTAGAATACAAGTTACTTACACTTGCAGTTGTGTATTTAAAAACAATAAAAAAGATAAAAGACATTTTCCCAAAGTGTATTCAAGACAGAGAAAAAAAATATTAGATGACATACCTCGCAGGAACTGTACACTGAAGAAAGTCTACCATCTTCTGGGCATGTTGCTTTGAAGAATAGTAAAAATCCAAGCCATCTTAAAGAAAGCAAAACTCAGTGAAGACAACTATTAGAAATACTGCATTTACACTATGCAGTGTATTAAAAAGAACAATCTGGCACGTGTCTGTACAGAGCTACTGATGTAAACATTCTTCCAATATGAAACAGGCTACTCCAAGGATTAAGAAGCCAATTCACTTACCATGGATTTCTTTGATGCGAAGTGTATTTTGATGGAGTCTGTGTTTTAAAATCAGCTGCTCCAAGTAGTAGAAAGTCTTTTTGTGCAAAGTCTGAAACCAAAGCAAGACAAATTTATTAAAGTTATCCTATTTAATCCTAGTGGATTAAATGGAGTATATGGAGTATATGGTGAGAATAAACATTACATGGAAATAGGATCCAGAAAAGGAATAGTCATTTCCCAGTGAACAAGAAAATTTCACAGACATATCCTGCATTTATACCACAAGTTATTTAAACCATCTATTTGTTATTTTTATATATCTAGTTGCTAAATATTAACTAAATTTTCTCTACCTTTTGTCTGACTTGAACTACAGCTTTCCAGAAATCCTTAGCTTCAATTCTGTGACAATCTTCACACATTTGAGACTGAACCATATACTCCACCACAAATATTTGCTGAAGAACTGCTCCATTTATCACCTGCAAAAATAAAAGTTTAAAGAGTTTTCACTCTCTCTTTCCACATCATGTCCAAATAAGACTATTTCATACAATCATTTCAGCATTCTGAAACAACTTCCATATCGTTACTACTTTTATGACCTCTACTAGAATTATAGGACACAAAGTCAAATTCATGTCACAAACATTAGCAGTATTTTCTCTGGGAAACAGCTTTACAGGGACAACAGATAACCTTGTTCAAACTGTGATGAGCAGCACTCTTAAGGCTAAATTTGAGCATAATGAAATCAGTAATTTTTCAAGATCCGTCCATCAAAACAAACAAATAAACAACAACAAAAAACAATACAGCTGTATTTTTTTTTTTAAGTTACATGCAGAATACTATAGTTCAGGTACCTCTTTCTGTACAGTCAGTTTCAGTTTAAGTCTCTTAGAATGTGGTTCAGTCCAAATAAACCCTGCATCAATGAGCCGGACCTGTCAATGGAAAAGAACAAAAACTTAGCTGCTGCCACCAGTTTTACTGGAGTATACGCTGCCAGAAAATATTCACTTATGCTACACTTCATTCTTCACCCACTGAGGAAGTTAATAACCTCAAAACATAAAACCAACCCAGAAATTCAGTCATCTACAGAGCCCAATAGTAATCGTGCTCAACTAGTGCACAGACAAGTTGCAGAGTAGCACTTCTCCTTCTCTCAAGTCATACAGTATTTTTTCAAATAAGCAATATTACACTGGAAGAGTAATTATGTTAATAACAGGAACAAAATTAATCAGTACTTTCCAGTTGAGTCTGATTTGCTTTTGGCTGGCAACCTGCAGTGCAACACAACGGATCAATAGCAGTTCAGAAACATCAATGCACAAAACACCCTTCTACTTTAATAGAAGAATCTTTCTGTAGGAGGAAATGAATTAACTTCCAAACTTTAACAAGAAGAACGTACAAAATTCAGGAATATATCTAAAAAACACACTCTATAGCAATTTATCAGATACGGTTAAACTTTTCTAAAATTGGAGCAAAAATCAGATACAAAAATAATGGAAGAAAAAGTGGATACAGCAACTTGTACAAGTCACAGTGGGCTTCTAATATGAGCACAGGAAACAAGGATGCACCAAAAATTTCTATAAAAAAAAAAAAAAAAAAAAAAAAAAAAAAATCCTATTTCGTGCATTTTACCATGGAGCTGCTTAGAATACATAAACACTGACCTAATATAAAAAGGTCAACAAGGTAAACTAATAAAATACTCTAGCTCAGATATTCTCCTCTGATAATATCCTTAACCTAAGAGATACTTCATCCAATCCATAACTTTTGATTCATTCTGTGTGCAGACCTCTACAAATCCTTTTTGAAACATAGCAAACACACATGAACAACCTTTAGAGAAATAAATCTGAAAACACCTAAAAAGAAAACCGCAAAATTAAATTGCACTAAAATGCACCTTAGCTTCCTTCAGGTGACTACACTCAACTCCCATAGAGATGATGGGTAGTTTTGCAAAACTGAGTAGTTTTGCATGCCTTAAAGTCACAGATTTGGACTGCAGTAGCCTCAATTTGTTTGGAATTCCTTCAAAATCAAATGACTTTCATGAGATCAGATGGCCATTCTCTACGCTTAATATGGATCAGCTGATAAACTCTATGAAAAACAAGGAGCTACGTGTGCATATTAGTCACATTTCACTTTATGAAGCACTAAAACAACTCAGGTACCCACCCTGCTAAGTGAAGCTTTGATTTTTTTCAGGCACAAAGCAAGAAGCTCTCTGGATTCTAAGGTACACTGAATCCAGGTTCCTGGAGGCTGAAGATACCTGCAGGGCAAAAAAAATATTTGAGAAACTACGAAACAGCTTCAGTAAATTAAAACCCTTAAAAGGCAGGTGCCTATTTCCCAAAGCCCAGCCTGGCACGGAGGCACCTCCGCTCACAGAGGCAGCCAGGAGCGGCTGTGCCAGGGCACCCACCTCTCACACTGCTTGCAGAAGTGCACGGTGAGCTGCTTGGGGATGCCCTCCGTGATGTCCACCTGGCAGCGCAGGCAGCCCACGCACATGTTGGCCGCGTTGGGCGGGATGGCCACGCCGCACTGGCAGCACAGGCTGCGCGCCGGAGCCGGGGCCGCACGGACAGCGTGCAAAACAAAGCGGGGTAACAATTAGTACGGATGCAGCTTACTGAGGGGGAGAAAAACATAAATTTTATTTTAAAAAAGATGAAATAAAAAATAAAATATAAAAATAAAATAAAATCCGGAACCTCTCTTCCCTGTCCCAAGATAGAACAACCGAACGGACTCAAACCGGCTGCAGAGCGGCCAGCCGGAGGGAAGGCCCCTGCCAACCCAAGGGACACGCGGGGTTTGTAGCTGTGATTGCAGCTTTAGGCGCTGCCCGGCGCGTGGAGGCCGCGGAGCGGCGCGTGGAGGCCGCGGAGCAGCGCGCGGCGCGGCCCCAGCGCCGCCAGCCGCGGCCCCAGGGGCTCCCGGTGCCCCGCGGCCGTTTCCCGGTCCCTTCCCGGCCGCTTCCCGGCCCCAGAGCCCCCGCGGCCTCACATGTTGCCCGGGCTGGGCGCCGCCGGCCCCTCCAGATACTCCATATTGGCGGCTCCGCGCGAGCGAGCGGCGCCTTCCGGGCCCGGGCGGAAGGGGCGGGACCGAAATGGCCGTTGCGGCCGTTACAGCCGTTGCAGCCGTTACGGAGCGGAGACGTGCCCGTAAGCGGAGGGTTGGAAACGGCGGTACCCGCGCTCTGGGTAGCCCAAGTTGTCTGAAAAGGTCCCCACAAAGCTTCTGAGATTTGGAAATTTAAGTTTAGAAAACTTTCATTTCTGAATGAACTGTGACATCACTCTCACTGGCTTGCTTTTCACCGAGGATGTATTTTCTCCCTGGGATGCACGGTTTATTTTCACTGAATGCTTAAACGGAAGAGTGATGTGTTGGCATGGTTTTATGGGAAAGGCTGTACTGGATCTTGAGGCAGTTCCCTTCCCAAGGAGGGATTTTCCCATATGTCTCAGTTACTCACTGGGATGCAGGGGGACCCTCTGGTGTCCATCCTGCTTCTGTGTGCTCATTGAAATGGTTTTGTGCACTCAGTGGAGAAAACGAAAATTAGATAACCACTACTCACGCTTTTTTACAGAAGTTACTGGTATAAATAGGCCACTTAGAATATTTTAATTAAGAAAACTTTTTTTTTTTTTTTTAAGTAAAATATGTTTTTTATCCCTTTAGAATGGAAATTTCTACCTTCGGGAATGGTACAAAAATGACTTTGTGGAGTCTTCTGGCTGAACTAGTGACACATTTTTTTTTCCTCTCTGTGCTGTTTTGTGTCACTATATTTTCTATCTTTCCTACGGGAAATGTGTTTACAAATTGAAAAAAAAAATCTGAAAAGCTATTCATCTACACTTCATTTTGCATTATATTTATTCCCTCCCGCTGTTTCAGCTAGTTTTTGGCATATATTTAAACTTCCCTTTTTTGTATCTTTTCTACTCTTTAATATTAACAACTTTGCTGCAGATGCCAGGAGATCCCAATCATGTGAAGCATTCTTATGGTTTTTTGCAGTTCTAAATGAAAAATATACAAAAGTTAAGTTTTGCAAAGCAAATTAAACCCCATGAAACTCACACTGCTCATGGGAGTGGGTCCATCCTTTTTGCTTAGCTGTGCCTGTGGAGTATATCTGTACTGCCTGTTATTTGCATCAAACTACATATTTAATGTTCCCAGCAGGTGGTGGCAGTCGTGTACAACAGCAGCTTCTCCCTCAGTCACTGTATTTATGTTCTAATTTACTTTTTCATTAAGATGTGCTATGTTAATTTATTAACACAGGGACTGAGCTGACAGACAGTCCTTGGATCCAGCTACAGTGGTATGGACTGGTACTGTCAGCAGGGGGCCCTTTCCAACAGCAATTAATCTTTGAAAGTTGCTGTTATTTTATCTACCAAATATACCATTTTGAGTCATTTGCATTATTGTTTTTGTCTGTTTGTCATGTATAGCTGAACTTTTCCAAATGCTTCTTTAGGTGTACTCTAAATGGAAGTTATAGCGGTGGTGGAAGGAATAAAAATAGAGTTAGTTGGTATTCATTTTACTTCCAGTAGTAGTTTTCAAAAGAGGGTTAGCTTCTAGTTTCAGAGTGAAATAGTGGCTTCTTGTTTCCACCTGCAACATCTCATCACTTTGTATCTTTAGAAATTAAAAGGCTACAAAGTACCTTAACTTTCCCTCGTAGTTTGGTATTCTTAAGTCTGATCAATGAGATTTTTCAGTGAACATAACTTAAAAAAAAATAACCCTTTCTGACACAGGGCAAATAGTTTATCTGGTGCTGCATATGTTTGTCAGCGAAGAAGCTAACAACAGCTGGGGATTCAGTTTTGAGTGGAAATCACCATCAAGTGTGAATTAGTGAGGGTCCTTGTCACTAATTTAAGAAGCATTGGATTAAACTGCAATGGTTGTCACTAATTTACTACTAAGACTTAATGTGAAACTACCCACAGAACAGACTGGAAGCTGTGAGATTATTAAGTGACCATGAAGCTACACTCGTAGTATAATTGCACACTGTTTAATTGATGTCAGTCATCTCTCTTCATGATGGCTAGTTCCTACTAAAGCCACGTTGGATTTTGAGTATTTTTTTTAACATTACACTGCATGTTTTTGTGTATTTACCATTATAATGGAGAAAAGTGAAGGAGAATTGCATCAACACACACCACATAGCTTATTTAATACAGGGTATAGTGCTAATGAAAGGGAAGCATTGTGTTTGCTGCTTTGGAGTTGCCTTTGGGACTAAAAATCGCAGGCTGTCAAGCTATCTGACTTTTTTTTTTCCCTTTTTTGGCATGTTCTGACTCACTTTTGCTCCTTTGAACTTAGGCTTCTTTGCAGACCTCTTGGGAGACTTAATAGCGGCCGGTTTATGTAGACAAGGCAAAGGGTGTTCCCCTGTACTGAAGTTTTGTTTCTATACCCTTCAGAACTCCTGCCACACGGTGCTTACTGTATAGTTTTTACTTTCAGCCCTGAGGAGTTGCTCAGTCTTTGATCCCTTTTATTTGTGGAATAACATGAGTCTTGTGACACGTATTCTCCTCTAGCCTCCTGTTGCAAGAGAGAGTAGCACAAAGCACCTGCTTTGGGGAGCCACAACGCTCGTGTTCACCCTAAGGAGAATTTGATCTCCTGTATCACATTCTATTTCCCCTACAGATTTATTTTCAGCTGCTATTTTCTGAAGCTATTTCAGTACTAATGCACCAAATCTCAATGCAGAAACACCTACTGCCACTTAAAATCAGATCAGCAGTAGCTGGAGATGTGGTTTGCATAGGTGTGGTTTACCAAAGACCAACAGTGCCTGGGTGTTTCTTTTGAGCATGCAATCACCAAATGTCTATGATAACATTTGTAGTAAAAATGATGGATAAGGATTTAGTTTTTCAGCCCTGTCAGGCCACACCAGCTTGATTGGTTCATTCCCAATCAGACTGCACTGTGTTCTGTTTAATAGCATATATAAGTTGGAAATAAGAAAGGGGTTATAACTGCTTACCTGCCTGAAAGGGAGGGAAAAAAAGGAAAAGGGAAAAAGGATAAAAAAAAAAAAAAAAAAAAAAAGTTTAAACTACTAAAATGGGCCTGAACTTGGAGGAGTTATTTTAAAACCCAACAAATGTAGGGAGATGCTATCTGAAGTGCTAAATGGTAACTCATCAGGATGTTTTAGCTTTCACAGCTCTATTTAATTTCCCTTTTCGCTCAGGAGCTGCAGGAGTTGTGAGACTGTGTATGGACACCGCTGTGAATTTAAAGAAGGTTTGGTAAATTTTGGCAGCTTGGATGATAAAGCTCTCAGGTTGCCACAACTAGGAAGTTTAGTAGTGATGACTGAGAGAGGAGATGGTGAAAAATATGTTGTTCCCCCTTCAGGGATTGTTGCTTTCTGAAAACATATTGAATGGAAGACTTGCTATGTGGAATTGATAATCACCCCTTAGGATTTCCTAAGGGCAGAAACAGAGCAAGCAGGGTGATTAAATTTTATTTTATTTGGTGAACTGAGAGTGCAGAGTGATTTAGCGTTGTAGAACCATTATCTTTGGAAAAGACCTCAAGATCATTGAGTGCACCCGTAAGCCCCTCACCACCCTGCCTGCCAAACCCTGTCCCTAAGCACCTCATCTACACTTTTCTTGAACACTGCCAGGGACACAGTATTTATCCAATATAATAATTTTCTACTTTTACTGCCATATTCTTTAGTGTCTAACTATTACCGTATATACATTTCTTCATCTAGTGCTATATTATATTTCATTTCTGTTCATTAGTCTATGCAGATATTTAACACGATATCAGTGTGCACACTGGCATTTGAGTTGATGATATTGAATTCATTCAAGTTAGATTTTTGTCCTTAGATTTGAAATAGATTTAGTACCTGACCCGTAAAAATACTGCTCTTTCTCAGATCTACCAAGCGAATCAGAGGCCACAGTATTAAAAAGAATCTGTGCAGTGTAAAGGGAAGGGAAGCACAAATAAGAATACCATTTTTAAACAATTTTAACACAGGTTTACTCTCGTTCTGAAATGTGGATGACCTGCCCTTTGAATAAATAGCTTGCGGATTTTACTTGAATGCTCAAAGCCAGGGCAGGAAAAGTCAGATGCTGTTTGTGGAGAAGCGCCAGCCGTAACAGCTGGCTCACACAAGCTTAATTTTCAGTAAAAAACTAATAAATGGAAGCAGAGAA
>JAVCKT010018470.1:0-11239 GCA_032273925.1 Rhynchotus rufescens | reverse complement strand
TTATTACACTCCATCCCCTCTCCTATTTTCCAAAAAAAAAAAAAAAAAAACAACAACAAAAAAACAAATAAAAAAGCTTCAGCTTCTGTTAGTGATCTTGAAAAATATTCCCTGAACAGACTTACTCAGGATCTTGGCACCCTGGAAAACCTCCATTCTTTGTTGATATGTGGGAAAGATCATGACTTCTTTGTTACTGTTTAGCTTCCCTTAAAAGATTTCAAATCAGAGTTAGTCTTCATTTGTATCCGTCAATGATGATGAGCTCCTGGGTTTGTTTAGTATTAATGTGTCATGTTTGGAGTCCGCTGTCAAATTTATTGTTTGCTTAACGGATGATGTTTCAAGGGTAGTGAAGGGGACTTCTACATCCAACTGCTAATTCCCTTATGCTTTGGGAACTGTCATCAATATTTTTTTTCCCTCTTTGTGGTCTTTAGCATCATTTCTTCTTGTAGTTTTCACCCAAATTCCACTGAAGTCAAACAGACCATTCAGGAGAATATTTGGTTCCCGATGGGAAGGTGATGGTATGTTGCAAAAGATCATGCTGGTGACACTTCTCAGTGTCTCAGCTTGCTTACACGTTAGCAGATTTATGTTATTCTAAATCACACAGATCACTATCAATGGGCTAGCTGTGGTGGTGTAGCTGATTATTTTGATACTTTTCAGTTCATTGGATAGAGCAAGACATCTTTCTTTCAACTAGTTTTTGGTTGATTTGGTTGGAACTCCCAATGATGACATGGCTTTTAACCAAAAGTAATGTTTTTTCTGGGTCTCAGTTCTGAGCCCTATCCATTTAGATGACAGGTCTCATTAGAATCTTCCAATGCAAACAGTAGATTTGGGTCTCATTCAAATAGTAATGTTCTGAAGTAGAATTTATTATAGGAGCAGTATTCTGTACAAAGTCTACCCCAAGAATAAAAACATTTATGCTTGGCAAAATGACTAGTGCTTATTTTCATTACCTGGCCCTCTAGCATTTGGTCAGTCACCCTGTATTTTAAAGCTTTGCACCAGCCGCATTGTTTAATGAAAGAAAGACATCAGTCTTCCAGAAACACTGAGGCTTCTTGCTTTAATAAAATGAATGATGACCCATTATTAATGAAAATTTTGCTAAGCTATCTAGTCTAATGAAACAAAAGTGTCTACAAATCTTAAATATTCCCTTAGATACTTTTGAAGTTTCTACTTTTGTGTCTAGTAAAGAACAACGGATTCCTGGCTAGTTTTATTGCTGAATTGCTTTTCAGTTCCTCTTGCAGTGAAGTTCTGAGTCTGGTAGGTGTGAAATTAATTGTGGTGATGAGCCTGGAGATTCTGTGCCTAGTATTTGATTGCTGTATCTCACTTCCAAATCTTTTGGAAGAGAATCAGCCATATTTAGCTGCTGGGAAATACTTAACACTCACGTGCTAGGATGGCGCCTCTTCCATTCTTAAAATTTCTCATTGACATTTTTAATTATCTCTCTGCAGAGATGCAGATAATCTCTGATGCAGATAATCTCTGATTATCTCTCTATGGGCACAGGTTATGCTGTATGCTTTATAACTCAACTGTTCATGTTTATATCGTGCAAAGAAAGACCTATTTGTCTGAAGATTTTTCTTATATTTTCAAGTATTTAATTCCCTCATTAATGTTAGCTGTTATATCACACTACTAAGAAGCAAGAAGATGGATCTGATCAGTTAGGGCTATGAGACAATGCTCTCTGTCTCTATCTCTCTCTAAATGAATTGCCATATTGAGGAGGATTATAAAGTCACAAGGCTAGGAGGAAAGTTTTAAATAACTCTTGATTCATGAAAATTATTTCTTATTCATTACGGAGGAAGACATTATGTAACCTATATACTACTTTCATGCTACACTTCCATGCTGTCATCTGTCCTCGTTTATGATGTTGACACTACTTTGCAGAAGTAATGAATTCTTTTTGAAAATTATTTTTAATGGTAAAAGTGAATTTCTAAACAAGTTAGAAATAAAAAAAAAAATTGAACAAATAGTGTTGCCTTTCACATGATCACTTAATCTTTTATGTACTCTCCTCTACAGAACCCAAGCATTTTACACCTCTTAAGACAGAGCAGAGCTGTCAAACCAAGGAATCACTTCCAAATTTTTTTACACCCTGCAGCTTAGCTCTTGACTGATGTCATAACTCTGTATCTTATAACGCTAGTTATAAGTCAAGTTACATTCATAACGTAGTGCCTTTAACCGCATCATCAGTAGACGACCTTTTATTTAGAATTAAGTGCAGCGCTTTTCCCAGGTTTCCTGGGAGAAGTTCTGTATGTGTGTTATAAATTATAGTACTCAAGAAAGTTTTATCTCAGGACCATTCATGCACCACAGAAATATAAATGAAAATAGGTGCAGAAATATCCCTTCCTCTAGATTTATGTAGAAATATATAATTTGCTGGCAGCAAAAAATACCTTCCTCTGTAAGTTCTCTCATCTGCAAACTTGCTTAGACGATCTTCTCAGTTTCAGGGTCAGCAGAATATGCTAAAACAATTTTGGAAGGGTAGTCTGTTTTTCTATTCAAAACACTCAGTGGAGCTGTCTGTCAATGGCCAACCTTCAAGTGCTTTGGAACAGAAGCTCTAATGGGGTGTCTGAGCTTGCTCTACCTAACAGGCAAGAGTAGTCTGAGGTGCTGGGGGTGCTTTGAGCTCTTTGAAAGCTTACAAAAGTGCAGATTCTGCAGCTTCTTTGGCCACCTGAGCTGTGCAGAAGTGGCCTTGAAGGCTCCTAATTCTGGAGATGGGGCCCACGTGCTGCTCCCGGAGGTGGCCTTGCTACCAGAGGGCCCCTTGCAGCTGTGCACAGTGAGGGTGGTCCCCGCATTGAGCTTAGCGGGTGAACAAAAACGAGCACAACGTGGTCAGGGTTTTATATTTTATGCCTTCTTTGTACCTGAGAACTGTATGTGTTATAACAAGTGTAATGATCTGTGAAGGTGCTTGATCTGATACTTGTGGCTGATGATAGGTATTGCTCCACAGTAATACTCATTACTCCATAATGGGTAGGTATTATGGAGCTGTATACCAACAGCTGTTTCCTCTTGCTGTACCACACACATTTGCAGTTTTATCCCTTCTCCTAGATAAGGAAAGTAAGTTTCTTATTACTCAGCTCAAATCATTGCAGAGTCGGGGCAGCTGGGAGTAGCGGCGAGAGGAGCAGCTCCAACGAGCTCCTCAGGTGCATCCATAGAACTGGTTAGCAGCTTTTGGGCACGGGCCTGATCCTCCTCACCTGTGCAAACCCCCCAAGTACAACAGGAACCTGCTGGAGTTTCAGCAGAGTCATGGCTTGCATGGTGGGACTTGGTTAGCAGAAAGGAGGAAGAGCGGGGACAAAAAGCAACTTCAGCTTGGGGTGAGTTTTGAGCGCTGGTGGTTAAGAGAAAAAGTGTTGTCTTTGTTGAATATGTTACAGTTGATCTGCTGTTATTGAGAGATGTTAATGTGGAGCCCCATGATGGCGTGTTTACAGCAGCTTTGCAGAGCAGAGCAGGATCGCGAGTCACTCAAGTCAAAGGGAGCAATGTTGCTCAGGTCCTGTGCACAGCTTCAGAAACAGCCCCGTGGCATTAAGGACTGTTCTGTGGTTTCCTGAAGATAAATATTTTTCTCTTTGGGTAGATTTATGCCTGAGCAGCGACATACTGAAGGGTGGATTGTAATCTAAGCTTCACTAATGTAAATCTAAAGTAATTTTGAAGTAACTGGATTTCCTCCTCTGTTTGTGAGATAGCTATTATTTCATGATCTGACTTTTAAATCATATGTTTATGTTGTCACGGCACTTCTGAAGAAGAATTTAATGGCTTTCCTTTATTACTGGGTGTAGTCCCTGGTGTTAAATTGATGAGGATAATCTTGCAGTTTTAAATTCTCACCTCTCTTCAACTTCTTATAATACAAGGGTAACTTGTGTATATTGTTATTGTTTGAAGAGTTTTACTTTTATATAGTTACTATTCTTTAATCCCATATAATGTATTATACTCTCAGTTGCTAGGTCACTTAAGAGAAAAAAAAAAAAAAAAAACTAAACAAGAAATTCCCAAGACTTGGATATATTTTTATTTACCAAGCTACTTGAAGACAACTTTTCCATTTCTCTTTCTCCTCTGCTTCAGTCACTTAGGACACCTATTCCATGTTTATATGCTTTTATGTTTTGTTTCCGTGGTTCTATATGATAGTCTCTTATTTAATCTAGGGATGTTTGAGTTTTCAAATAAGGTGTGTTTCTTTTAGAGCTGTTGTCATTCTTACTTGTAATCTTTAAAAATATTCTTATGGGAGATTTAATGGATTTCATTTCTTTTGTTAAGTGCTTGGTAGTTATCTGTGTTAGATCTGTAATGATTTCAATATTTCTCATGCTAAAGCATATGAAGCCTGCATACTGAGATCAGTTATCTTCTTCCTACAATTTTTGCTCCTTTAAGTCATGTAATAAGTGTGGATAGTTGGGCAAATAAGAAACATGAAATACTGTTTTGAGCATTTAGGGTTCCTGAGGTTAATGAATTAATGAAATTGAATTTACAAGCTCATCTTTCAAGATAAGGGAAGAATTTCTGGGAATTAAATTTGCTTTCTTTTTAATTCATGAGTCTCATAATAATGTTTGGTTGTCCTAATACTGGAACGAAGATGCTGCCTTGATGACGTGGCACAATCTTCTGGATTCGTTTCCCTTTTTTCAGTAGACAGTGGAAAAGTTTAGATGAGAAGGTTTCTTTTTGCTGTCAGGATGGCTATGTTGATTTAGAGGAATGCGACTTTTTCAGACGGGTTAAGAGTCACTGTGAACAAAATACAAGTCCTCTGATGAATGTGATCAGTCCTCACGTTTGGCTCTGCTGTCAGGAAGCTTGATTTTTTGCGGTGTTTATACCCAGTCATTTTGCTTTTCATCTGGTGCTTTCTTGGGAAAATATGAAGGTAAATTGACTTGAGACCATAGACTTGCTTGAGAGTGCTGCCAGTTTGAAAATATGATGGTAAATGCTTTTTTTTTGCTATAATAAAATGTCTAGGATGGTGTTTCTGAAAAGCTGAAGCTAAGGATGGCAGTGGTGCTCATTATAAGATAATTTGGGTACTTAGAACTTCAGAATTAAATTTAACATGATGGATTCTTATTTAACTAATGGCATAATATTCTGAGATAGCAATGGGGGAACAGCTGGAGCTAATAGAGATCTTAATTCCCACCCTACAAAAAACCCCTTAACCCTGATCCACGTGCCTGCAGAGTCTGTGGATCTTGCACTTGAAAAGGGCTGGCAAGATTTGCTCTGCTTCTAACAGCCCCTTATCCTTACTCGTTTTTCCTACTGCTCCAAAGGTGGTTTGGAAAAATAGCAGATGAATTGAAGTATATCCTTCTTCCTCATCTCTATGGAAATGGAGGCATAGCCTGACGTGGTTGTTTCTTATGAAACAGTTGGCAACCCCCTTAGAGGGAAGGTCTGATGGGCCTGGGAGGAACTGGGAGAAGCCAGGATCCCACGGAGGGGCTGCTGCGCCTGCTGGTGTGCGGGAGGTGAATCCTCCTTCCTTCTCTCCTTGCACAAAAAAGCACTGAGGAAGACATAGGAAAACTTTTTTTTCTTCAAATTTTTTTTTTTTTGGTATTTTACAGGTTATCATCTGCCTTTGTTGTATTTAAAGCCGTATTAAGTTGTATTGGAAAACTGTCAGAATTTAAACCCTTGTAGAAAAATGTATGCATGGTGGAGATATATATATATTTTTCCCTTTTTCTTTTGGTTTTTGTTTTCTCTGTTACTAGCCTAGAACAGTTATGTGACTTGTTTGGGGTTTTTGTCCCACTCCATGTGGACTATGTCCTTGAAAAAACTGTACTTAAAAGAGCAAATGGGCCCAAAATGGGTACTTCAAATCACTTTGCAAAGTCTTGCCTAATAGAAGTAGATGGACATGGGATTACAGCCAAATGCCACCACAGGAGAATGCGATTTATATTTATTTGCAGGTACGTGTATATAAAATATATGCACTTTCCATATATCAGAATGGTTTGCTCAACAGTATATAATCTGTGCAGTTGCTTGCCATAACTTTCCTGGAATTGATTTTCTCAACCGATTAGCTACTTTTTGCATCAGTGGCCATAAATGGGGAAATAAGGCATATTTCAGTGGAACAAGAGAAGATCATTACAAAAGGATAGTGAAATTTACTGATCTGCAATATGTTAAAAACTTCTTGGGTCCGATCCTTTAATAAATCGGACCAGAGGTGTATCTGTATGTATGTACATATGTTTTATGAGGAACTCTATATTTTTGAAAAATGTAGATTTTTACTGAGAGCCTCAGCTTAAGCTAATGCAGGTCACCTTCAATATTGTGGCTTTCCTTTTAACATTGTTGTATTTTTACTGATTCCTATGTTTGTGATATTGCCCTGTGATCTGGAGATAAGGGTTCCTTCCACTCTGATACTTAGTTTTTCCCTCTGGGGCGTTCATGATTCCCTAGGACTAATATTTTTGCTTGTCTTTAAATTGCTTTCTCAAAATCATTATGGGAAAGAGGTATGGATAGAAGTTAACCATGAGCAACCAGACTGGAGTTGAGGTTAGTTTCTATCCTGCTTAGTTGTTTTGCTAGAAGGCTGTGTGAAGTGTGGTTGCTGTGGCTTCAGGCAGCAGGGCTGTTCTCGGGACGCAGGATTTTGACCTGTAAACCGTAGGGGAGTTAGTCCTTTTGATGCTGGGTGCCTGTCTGATCCTGCACGACTGCCAGGGTTTTTAATTCACGCTGGAGTCAAGTGGATGTTAGGGATGTTAGTGGAAAAATATGCAAAAAAAGGAGGAGGGGGAAAAAAAAAAAAACTAAACAGAAGAAGAAAAACAACCAAAAAGAACAAGGTAAAAACCCAACAAACCCAACCAAGTGAACTCCCGCTGGCCCCGCGGGAGCAGCGTGCGGTAGGTTGTGTGGCTGGGCGGCTGCGTCGGGCCGCCTGCCTGGGGCTCCGTATGGGCCGCGGGGCTGTCGCGAGGGATTATCCCGGCCCCGGCGGGAGGGATTAGGTGCATTCCTGAGCCGCTGCGCCGAGGCGTTAATTAGGGATGGGGGAGACGGGGATGAGACAGCGGCTGTATTAGCCATCTCGTTTGGAAGGAAGCTGTTGTGTCAAATCATGATTATTACAGTCATTGCACCCTTGATGAACCTTTAGTAAAAACAGAGCATTCATCACAGAACCAAGTAAATTAGGGAAAAGAAAAGGAAAAAAGTAATCCCATGAGGTCGTCTAATCTGTCCCCTGGGGCCGGTCCCCTGCAGGACGGTTTCTAATGCTTGTCCAGCTTGTTCTGGACGCCTCACATGATGAGGCCGCCATCCCCGGGGGTGGCTGGAAGGGACTGGGCAAATCCGGTGCCCTGACGTTGTGACAACCATGGCTGCCTTTCCCTCCGGTGGGTGTTTGAGCTTGTCTCGTGTAGGCCCAAATGGGCTCAGAGGAAAGTGCAGAGTACTGAGCTGTGGCCCAGCGGCCTCCTTGCTGTGTGAGTTACTGAAACATTGCAGCTAACGTGGCCTTCCGGGGAGGCTGTTCCACAGCCTATTAGTTCTCAGTCTGGAAGCTGTTCGGTGATAGTTGTCCTAAATTTTCTCGCTGTTAATTTCATCTCATTACTCCTAGTTATACTCCCTTTTACTGAGCTTAATAACTCTTCTGCCTTCATGATGTTTATACCCATCAGATATTTGTAGACCCTAATCATGTCCTTCTCACCCCCGCACACTTAATCTTTCAGAAAACCAAGCTATTTATATTTAAGTATTTTAATCTTTCCATATAAATCAGTCCCCCTAGCTGCTTAATCATTTTTGTTGCTCATACCTGAGCTCCCTCCAATTTGTCAAAATCATTCCATTAACGAGGCGCTCAGAAGCCAGCACGGAGGTGCATGTGAATTGGGTTGCAGCAGAGGAGTAACAAATTACCTGAGTGCTACACGATGCAGGTACTGCCAACTTAATGGTGGCCAACATCCAGAAGGATTCCTGGAAAGAGTGGGAAAAGTGAAAACGCATCTTCATGATTAACTTTATCTGGGTCTCTCTTGCTGCATCCCTGGTCTGTGCATGCAGACCTTTGCCATTTTCTTGGTGTTCATTTGCTATATTTGTCTTAATACTTCCTGTTTTACTTTTGCATCAAAAATTCCAAAAAAATCACTTACTAGAGGAGCATGCAATTTGCGAACTCTTGTGGATAGTGATCCAAACTTACCCCCTATAATGAATTATATGTGAATTTTTCTCTGACCGTTTTTGCCAGTGAAAATCAATGGCATGAAATTTTGCAATTGCCACAAAATATATGAATGAGTTACATCCTGAGGAGCTCAGAAGATCCTGACTCATTTGCTTTTAGTTTTAAGTACAAGTGAACCAGAAGAGGAGAAAAGATGGATAGGCAGAAAGGACCATTGTCCCAGGTGTGGAGACTTCCTTTTGGGGGCAATGAAACTAAACCAGGTTAAAGAGAAGAGTTGTGGAGAAAAGCATATTTAGAAAATGAGGTGGAAATTTGGACATATCTGTTAGTCCTGAAGGGTGAATAGGTTATGCGTGATTTAGGAAGACATGTATTTGATCCAGTAAAAATACTGTTGAAATCCTGTTCATCAGATGCTTATTGCTCCCTGTAGATCAACGACTGTGATTCTAAATGATATGTGACCTGTCATTGATGCATCTTCTGTTAACATTTGCGTTCTCAGGGGAAAAGATGCTGTGCAAAAATTTCCAGAAGAGCATGCATCTCTCCCCAAAGTTTGCTGTTGATATGTTTTATGTACAGTAAATTTTCTATAGCAGACTTTAAGTGTTGGGAAAGCTGCTCACTCATTGGCATAATATCTTCTTCTGTTAACTCCTAATTTAGTGGATTTACAGCTCCTTTCTGTATTATATTGAATTTAATCCTATTTTTCTCTCCCCAAAATAAATCCCCTGAGGTGTTCTTAAAAATCTTAGAGAAATTATGTCTGCCTAGTTAAAGCTTCTTCCTTTCATGTTGAAACACAAACGTGGCTTGTGTTGGTCTTAAAATGGTGTAGTTATTAATTGGGTTCAGCCATTGGACGCACATAGTGAAGGGAAATAACATCCCTCTCTCCGAGGGATGTTAAGGACATGAATTGCAGGTGAGCTAAGGGACTCTCCAAGGGCCAAGGCTAAAGTTCGTGGCAAAGCTGAGAGCTGAAGCCCGACTGCCCTTGATGCTCAGTCCTAGGCTCGGTGTCAGAGCATGTCGCCCCTCAGCGGGCAGGTTGCTGTTGTTAATGGGGAGGTGTGTGATCCAAAATACATTTGAGGCTTTTGAAGCACTGTAAGTTTGATTTCAACCTCCTGCTAAGCCAATCTTGCTCACACTTCATTACTTCTGAAGGCCAAGTATTCTGTCAGCTTCTTGAAACATGCTCACAAGTGAATGTTACACACACAGGTTTTGCTTTTAGCCTTAGTACTAAAGGTAAGGCTATTTTAACATAAGGCTTACTTGACAAAGCAGGCTCACCAGTCTGAGAAGTGCACGAATCGGTGCCTTACTCCATCCCTTTTACCTCTTTGTGTCCTAAATCATCTAGATTCATTCTGCTGTGCTACATTGCCCTTTAGAAAATATATGTCTTGTGGTTAGAGTGCTGAAGTCTTGTGCTGTGAAATCAATGTGGCTTTTGCTGCAGTTCTGGAAGGTGCAGAATTGAGTAATACTGCACAGAAATGGTGCGTTGGTGATCCGAAGCTGGTGAGTTGAAACATCTTCCTTTATGTACATAGTGCAACACACTGGAGCAAAACAGGAAGGTTAGAAAATATGAGAGTTGTTTTTTCCCCTACCCCTTCCCCCCAACTGTCGCTTGCGTGCTGAATAATGAAGCGTGCAGGGGGGTTGAACGGCTTCTGTGCATAAAATTTTAATGTAATGCCTTCATTTCTCTTGATTCATCCTCTCCCTCCAGCAGTCCCAACCAAACCACAGCAAGAGGTATTGAGAAGCAGATTAGGACTCAGAGCTTTCAACTCTGCCCATGTCCTACCAGTTGTTTGCAGCTGGGAACCCTTCACTGCTGGCAGTTCTGTGCTCGTCACGCTACTGTAGAAGCTGGTGAAATTCTCAGCAGCTTTCTGGCAGGCTTGTTGCATTGAATCAAGCAGTGATGTTGGTGGAAAGTTGCGGCCAAGGTTTCTTGAGAATCTCTGGAGGTCTTAGACTGAAGATTTATTTGTAACCTAGAAAAGACTTAAGTGACAGTAGATTAGTCAAGGGCTTTCTATTAAATCAAGTCTCTAGGATCAGACAACCAAACCTCTGTATTTTTTCCATAGATGTTGCATGTATGTACGTCGCTCCATCTCTCGACACCAGCCGCCGGTCAGAGCAAGGTCCCTTACTGGATTTTGGCTTTCTCTTCCTGTGCCATCTGCTGTTGTGGGTTATTGTTGAGGGCTGCTGCTGCTATTGCACATGTGAGAGAACAACAGATAGACAGGGCATGCTGTGTCAAAACGAGATGCCAAAACATGGGCTGCATTTTAAATTAATTTTTAATAGTTTGAAGCTAATGGTCTTTTATAAGGTTTCCAGATTTGAGCAGACTGTCAAAGTGACACCTAATGACTAACTTGGTAGGCAGAGCTAATTTTGAGAGTCGTTTCCAGGACTGGAATATGCTCTTCCCTTTAATTTCCTTGCCCTCTATGCGCAGCTCGATTCTGTGTTTCTGATGAGGCTGTGTTTGCCCATCTCAGGCTCCCCTCAGTTTCCTTCTCTGATTACTTCTAGCTGAGCATGGAGATAACAGGGAAAATTCCTGAATTCTCATTTCCTTGCTCTCCCCTCTTCCTCTCCCTGACGGATTCATACAGCTTGACATAGGGCTTGCTCAGCTTTCCTTATTACCCATCTTGGTGATTCTTTACTCCTCCTCTGCTATTTCTATCCAGTAAGATTCCTCTTGAGCCTCCTGTCTTAGTGGCGCTCAGCTTCTCCTCTGTGATGGACACTCTCTTTAATCATCTTTGGATGGACTTTTGCTCAGCATGTTCTACTGTGCCCATGTCCTTCTTGGACCTAGCACTCCAGCTGTGGCCTCACCAGGGCTGAGTAGAGCAGACGTGTCACCTGCTTCAACCT
>JAVCKT010018468.1:44146-54639 GCA_032273925.1 Rhynchotus rufescens | reverse complement strand
TAAGTCTTCGCAAGCCACTCGCAATAAATCAGATGTTTGTTCTTTCATTCTGAGTATTTTCAAGCTTATGTCCTATCAAAAAATCACTTGCAAATTCAGCAGCACTCTAACACAACCTTTTTCTTTCTATGCAACATACTGCAAATCCTCCAGATGACATTAAACAGGGAAAAAAACAAAAGAGAGAGAGAATATATGGATTTTAAAATGAATAACACATTGCAGAATGTACAAAACATTTTACTAATTATCTTATGCACGCATGCCTTTAGTTTTACTCAATGCAAGCAGTGAGCTAGCAATATGTAGTGATACCTAATAGATCTTCTGGGGCTCTCTGCAACATGACTGACCAGAACGAACAGTCCTATACGTAGCCATAGCCCATACGCTCATGCATGCTACGCTGCGACCTGCAGCTACGGCCGAGGGAGGACACGGAGCTTTCCACGAGCCAGCAGCGTTAGTGAAAAGCAGCTGGAACAACTGGGTTAGTTCCCTTGAGCCCAGCGGGCATCACAAATGCCTTTGGAATCAAACAGCCCTTGGGATCTTGGGACTCCGGGAGCAGTGCGGAGTCTTTTAGCCTCCCACAACGGCGAGAGCGCACTAGGGTACAGAGGGTTTGTTTCCAAAAAACCTGCTTTGTTCAGGCCATCGAAAGCACTCTTCGAATCAAGAGGAACAAGCAAATCATTATTCCTAGAAGCCTTCCTCTTTATCTGGAGAAATATTCTTAAATTTGGTGCTACCTCTGTCCATGTAGAGTATTTAAACTAGCTATAACCCATCACTGATTTTTTTGTTTTGTTTTTTCATTGGACCACAAAGTCATAAAAAAAATGGACTGATCCAAGATAAGAATGGAAGTAATTTGTGTGATAAAAAAATTTGCTGGAGTATTTCTTACAAAAGCAAGCATCTAGACTTCAAAACTTTCCTGTTCCTTCCTATCTCGAAGTTCAATGATTTGGATATTCAACTAAATGTCTTGTCTAAAACAAGACTTGAACCAGTTGCTTTAGGTGTCCAAAAGATTTCAGAATTGCAAAACGTATCTTCATTAATTTTTCGCTTTGGTTGGAACTAACCAAAAACTAACACATGACTCGCCATATTCAAACTGCAGCAGAAAGACAGGAAACCATTTCTCAAGGGATAGGACACCAGAGGCAAATCTCAAGGCTTTCCTGGTTATAAACATTTCCATATACTGTCACTGAGAAATTCTCGAAGTAAGAAAGAGCATTTTGTGGTGTAATGCTCTCTTAGCCACAATCACCTGCTTTCCTCTTCAAAGTTTTTTTAATATTGCTTTTCTTTATACAATATGATCCAGTTTCAGGCAGCCAAATTTCTGTCTGAGTCCCTAAGTTTGCTAGGTGCCTTTCGGGATCTGCAACCTGTGAATACAAGTCACTGGACACATAAACTTCGCTCTGAGAGCATGAAGATGGCCCTGCATACTTAAGAGCAAGTGAGCAGAAATGTATTATCCCTATGAAATAAAAGAATAAGGAGAAAACTATATTAGATTTAAGCACCAGGGTGTGTGTCCAGAAAGGCTTGACAAATACAGTCTCCCCATCCAATCTAGTACATCTAGAAATGATCTCCTTTTAAAGGTTCATTTGTTTGGGAAGGCCAGCACCATATAGCAAGCCCCTGAAGGACTACTAGCACTAAAAGGAAGAAAAGTGAGTGCCTATTAATTAGAAGATATTTCCATTAAATATTTTAGAGTGATCCAAGTCTCACAAATTTAACTATGGACAAGTTAACAAGGACAGCCAAAGACTGTCTCACTGAACAAAGACTATCATGTTAAAATACACCACGAGTCTGTAAGGAGAAAAAAAATATCCTCACATAGAATGGCTTTTCCTACATTCATTTTCACAGTTTGCACGCTATCCTGTATTTCTACCTGTATCTCCTCAGTCTCCAAGAAGATAAGGGCAAGCTCTATCTACTCTTTCTATCAAGATAGCATACAGTCAATAACCTAAATTATGCACGGGTGCAATATATATGCACATGCACATATAGTATATATATATATACACACACACACATATATATATATACACACACACACACACAGAGAAAGCACCTCTCCTTGATTTATAGGTATGTATTTATAATATATTTAGCTAAGTATGTGTGAGTGCAGGTATATGGATGCTTATATATCAGAGCTAAAAATAACTCAGGAATGGTCTTACTTTAACACATCTTTCAGTAGGGATTTTTTCAGGTAAAACAGAGCAACTCCACAGAGTTTTCAAGAGATGTGTCAATTAACCCAAAATCTGGCCCTTAATGTGCTCCCCACAAGCACAGAAAAACGAGTATAATTTAACTGAAAGACTGAAAACACTTTTCAGAAGAAAGAGTTAAAGCCAGAACAAGCACAAACTAACCCTTAGCCCAAACGCACGCAGGAAGTGTACCACCTAAGATATGATGCAAATATATTGGCCTCCCCAACGCGAGCAGGACTTGCACATCACATCTCATGGTTTCTATATTCACTGTCGAGCATTTTCCCTCGGAGTTTCCCCAGCCCCATCTCCCCCTAGGCAGGATTAAGGCTGCAGCTGCTATCGCTGAGGCGACCACCGGCGGACAGGAGGATGCCCGAGCTGCCGGAGCAATCCGTTCCTGTCCCAGGGGAGCCTCAGGCATCCTCAGAAAGGCTCCACTCCAGGCACGCTGGAGCACGTGGCCACCCCGGTGACCCAGCTGCACCTCTGCATCGTCCTCTCCTCTGAGATGAGGATGAGGCTTGCAGGAGAGCTGGCTGCCGCGCTCGCGCCGGCCGCATTTCCATGGATACCCTTATTCCCAGCTCTGGCTCTGGGGCTCCTTCAGCCAGCCTTGCCTCCTAAATTACCAAAAGCCCAAGGAATGTGGCGTGCACTTCAAGGGGCTTTTGTTGCCTCGGGAATGAGGAAATTATGCTTTAAAAAAGCTCAGCCTTCCCTGATCTGTCCTTAGGAGCCAGTTTTGGCAGTTTCTTACATTATTTTCCTGCTGTTTGACCTATTAGGCAGAAAGGGTAAAATAGTCATGTGCACCTAGAACTTCTTGTAAAAAAAATGCATTAAAAAAATCATTTTTCTTCCTATTGCTCAATTTAATCTCTCAAAAAAGTGGCACCATGAAGTATCTGTAGTAGCTTGGGTACCCACAGCAGCCTACTGCTCTCGTGAAACACTCTCTCTGATCTATTTATCTCACCGAGAGGCAGCGCACAGGCAGGGGACACCAGTGTATGGTTTCCAGCTCTTGAGCTACCTGGAATTAGTAGGTCTACCCAAGACTTAGCTACATTTCATTAGGCTTTTTTTGTGAGCAAGCATTTTGAATGCTTTTGTTGAAGCTACACAATATGGTTAGAGGCAGTTTGCTTTTTAGAGACTATTCCAAGGAAGGGGGAAATAAATAGGGAGTCAGAGCATATTTTAATAAGTGTTCCTGAGGGACTAAAGTTAGAGCCCATAGTTTCAGGATAGTCATTACAATGCTTAAAAATCAGGCAACCTAACGGAGATTGTTTGAACATTAAAAGAGAACATCAGAATCTGAAAATTTCTGTTATTAATGGGGCACTTACCTGTAATCATAGTTAGAGCTGATAAACTTGCTAAGGCTGGGATATCAAGGTTAAGGCTCTTTAAGTTTAAGGAAAAGTCTTTAATAGAGTCGAGCCACTCCCCAAATCCACGAAGGCACTGAAGTCTATGAAGCACAAGTCCATTGCAGAACACAAACTTATCCTCAGCAGTATCAGACCTGAAATAAAAGTAGTTGAAAAAATTATGAATGCATCTTCTACTTTACAGTAAAATGCATAACCAGTACTGAAGTGTCTGTCACTTAAAATCCAATGCATATTATCCTGAGACATATGTGGGCATTCATGTTTGACAATATGCTTCTCCCTTGGGGCCAAAGTACAACAAACAAGCTTCTATGATTGCTTACTTTGTAGAGTTATAGGCCCGAGGTTAACTGTAGCATGTGGTGTAGACTGTCTAATTAGTTAAGATTTCGGTCCTGCCCGAAGGCATAAACAGAAGAGACATTTTGCATTAAGTACTGTATGTTTGAACCAAAGGAACACTAAATGCATGCTCTTTGAAATACAAAACTAACAATAACTGGAGAAAGAAGAGATTCTGCTACTCTCAGCAATTATTTAGTCTCATCTGCATTTTTCGTATTGTAAAAACTGAAAAAGAAAATAAAAACAATGGAAAATGCATGCAATAACACACATATTTGTGAAACCTGTGTGCGAGAGAGAGAGAGCACAGAAAAGCTCTCCTCCCCTTCCTCCCCTACTGCAATATCCCTGTAAAAAGCAGCATGCAAATGTCCTCTTCAACCAGAAGAAACAAGGGCATAATTCAGTTCTCCAGTTTGGAATTTCCCCAGTCTCTGAAAGTGTCTTTGGTAAAATGTCTTAACTAGTGCCAGACTGACAAATAACATCTCACTCTGTTAAATGACTTGGTATTAAGAAGAAAAACAATCTGAACAAGATTGTAAAGCTTCTTTATCCCTTTCAAAAACAGACTATAAAGATGTGCAGGTGCTAAAGGAAAAGAAGGGAAGAAGAAAAGGCATTTATATTAAAGGTGCTTTTCTACAGTTCATATTGATGATTACGAAGGAACCTTGCTGAAATAGTTCCTGAGGATCAATTCTGATTAATAGGGAAAAAGAGGATGTTGTATATTGAATGAAAAGGATAACATTAGTGAGAACTTTGCTCTGTTTTTAATTCTCTTTATTATTCTTTTTCTGCAGTTCAACACAAACGAAACGGGGTATTTTGCAGATGCAGACTTGACTGATGTTTCATTTTTTTTTTATTTCCTAATGTTCAAAGATATTGCCGTGTTTATTCCTTAAAAACACTTAGACGGACAACCGTTCACATCAGCTTGAAAGCAAGCGAGATAAACAATTACCTGATTGAGAGCCTTAGTACAAAGAGCTCCAAAAAAGCTGATTCTATGAGTAATGTCTGATCTTCTTTCGGGAGGTCAGTAAATCCGGGGATTCTTTCTGCCCAGCCTCTCGATATGTCAATGGAGGCAGTCAGGAGGTTATAGAACTGCTGGACGTGTTCTGCATCCGTGCCCGCAGCAGCCTGCTCGCTGGAACAGAACTGCAAGGGAAGGCACAGACAGCAGGGTCAGGGGCAGGCGAGGGCCTGCTCGGAAAATACAGGGTCATCTGCCCAGCAACATTTACCTCTGTGGCAAAACTGACATCATTAACCATCACACACAAGTGTAAATTTGTCCACCTATTTACCTCTCTAGGGGCTATTTTGCTGTTTGGATGCTGATCACCAGGTATTTCTACATGTACAGAAAGCCTTCATAAATTACCGCATTTTATATGCAATCAATAAATAGAGCAGAAATCTGGTGAACAGGGTAATTTCTAAGACAAGAGACTTACTTACTAACTTTAACTTACTACAGTTAAATAGTTTTCCCATTGATGAATTTGTGTCAGTATGCCCAACATGAAGATTTCTTCAAAAACCACTCAAATTTCATTCTAACTGACAGCAATAGACACATGTAAGATAAATCACCTTTTCATCTGACACAAGCAGCATCACTTAATTTGAATATAAAATTCTTTGAAAGAAAACAGCTGCCCCAAACCACCTCTTACCCTTCAAATGGCATTTTAGGTTCCGGGGAACCTATTACACCGTTGACGTGGCCATAACTCTTCCAGACAAGCACTGGAGAGCACCAGCTTGCAGAACTTCCCCATGACCCCTTGTCATCCCCCTCCCTGCCGTGTCCTCCTTCCCTGTCAGTGTCCCTGGCAATTCTCTCCCTGGTGGAAAACGCAACAGGAGCTTTGCAGCCCCGGAGGCTCCTCTGTGCAGGGAGGAGAGGGCAGCACTGCAAGGAGAGGAGCAGTGGGGCACTGCAAGGAGACCCCCCGGGGCAGATGCCGATTCATTGCCTGGAGCTCACGGCTGCCAGCAGGTAAGGGATGAAGGAAAGAGCATCAGACACTCGGACTGCAAAGCCACAGTCAAGCTGCTAGAAATCCTGGAAATCTCTCTCTGTCGCTGGGTTGTCAGTACCGGTCCTGAAGGAATCTGTTCTGTTTATCCCAAATTTTTTAAGGTGAACTCCTAGCTACGTTTCTTACTCGCACAGCGAGCCATATGCAACCCTTCCGGTGAAGTTCATGCGGGGACAAGCTCTGCTCCAGCTGCTCCAAGTATCCAGGTGACAGCGAAGGAATTGGAGGCAAAAACGCAGCCAGGCTGAGGAGCAGCAGTGGAACCTGCAACCACTGCAACGTTACCCGTTTAGCCCTGTCTGAATGACGCTGTGGAGGATGGCTGAGCAATATGAAACGCTCCTGCAGCCCCTGGAGTGCAACAGGACGGGAGCTCCGTGGTGACTAGTGGAAAATACAGCGTGTTTATACAGACCCCTTGCATGTGCTGGACCCTCTTGCACCGCTAAGGCAGGGTATGTTGCTGATCCGAGGATCAGCGAAAAGGAAGGGATGGAGTAGAAAGAGAAAAAACACTCCACATTTGATGGCGATGTAACTCATTACGAGTCAGGGTAGTTATGCCAGAGCCTTTGTTCCCAATATTTTAAAAAAATAAAATAAAAAATAAAAAAAAAAGGATTTTAAAACATTTTCTAAGAAAGCTGAATGCCACATTCCACCACATGACTGTGAGTGTTACAGCACGGTATAACCCATGTGGGACATTTAATTAAACCAAACACATCTGAAAAGAAACGTATGCTGTATATTTAGCCCACAAGAGCATTTTTGACAGAAGGGTAAGCATTATGCAGAATTAGTAGGGTTTTTTTTAACTGCTGCAATGTGTCACTGCTTGCTAGAAAAAGTCAGCACTTACAAAGAGTAGCTGAAATGTTTACTTGCATGCAAGCAGCCAAAGCGTGTGTGTCTTACGCACAAAATCAGAGGGTGTTTTTTTTCCACGATTACTCCACTACGCAGAACTGCTATTGGAAGAGCCTTCGGAAGCAGCCTTGGTGCAGAGGCCGCAGCCCAGGAGGGCTCCGTGCTGCGTTCCTTGCCTAGGCCTGCAAGCCGGAGGCACCCGGGACAAGGCCGGGACACAAAGCCCTCCTTTGTTCCCTTGCTCGGAGCCCCTTCGGGAATTAAAGTATGGCCATTTTTTCCCTCAAGAAGGAGTTCCAATGTGTAGGAAGCAAGATTAAGTTATGTGGTATATTTAAGGAGTTTCTAAGGGCCCGATGTTGGGGAGAATGCTAGCGCAATCTCGACCCACCTTCGCCTGCTTTCATCAGTCCTTCATAAAATGCGATAGCTCCAAAAGCACCAAAAAAAAAAAAAAAAATCCCTGTAGCCGGAGAGGAGAAGCTATGCCTGGTTTTCAATGCATCTGCCCTTGAGGAGTCAGAAACCCTGATATTTGCCTAATTTCTGGTTTGGGGGCTGCCAGAAGGAAGCAGGTTGTCACCTAAATGCTGCACTCGCTCTCCAAAAGACAACTTTTCTGTGCAAGTCAGTGGTTATTCTGCCGGCATAAGGAGTGCGAGGCACGAGGGCCGGTTCTGATCTCACTTCATTCCCAGTCTAAACGCATGGAATTGTAGCAGTGAAACAGCTGTGAGACCTGGCTACGGCCCTTGGCCTTTAAGGAGTTCATAAACCAAATTCTCTTCCTAGTGAATTTTGAAACCAAATACCTAAACATACCGTTACTGTGGGCTGGTAAATTAAAACCAATGCTTAAAGGAAGAGGAGCTATGTTAGGGACAGAGCCAAATCCAGCGTGTTTTGTTTCCAAAACCTGCGGATATCATTTTATTTGAGAATTTCTTTGGGCATGTCATTGGGGTTTTTCTTGGAGCAATGAGTATATGTGCCTCTCTAAAACTCTTCCTGGCATTTTTATGATGGTCGAGAAAACTGTACAAGGTATAAACATGGAGACCCTTCCAAACACGACGGTCCTGACTACGGAGCCAGATTCCCAGATCTACCGCTCTGTACTGAATCACAAGGTCTGGTCATTCCAAATACACCTTTACTTGTCTTCACAGGAATGGGATTCTTCAAGCAGATTTTAACATTACAAAGCAAGTGCTGTATACTTCATTTAGTTAATACCAGTTTTCACACATTCCTGATCTTCCTGAACTTAGAACTGAATCTAATTATTTATTTTAATATTTTTTTTATTTTCAGCACTGCTGAGCCTAACAGACTATTATATGTTTTATTCTTCAAAAAAAAAAAAAAGAAAAAACATGAAAAAAGCAGAACAGAAACTTGGATATTAAGATGTCCCAACAGCCAATCATATATAATCTTTTATATACCAAGTCTAAATTAATTTATCATCAACCATGTGCTTCCTATAATATGCCACAGAACTGTTAACTTCTTAGACCTACAACCCATTTTCTTAAGAGAGTTACTGTAGGATGAAGAAAAGAAATCATACCAAAAAATACACTTTTTTTGTAAATATGAAAGGGCTCTACATCTATACATAAATACATAGGGCTTGATACTGCTTTCATACACAGAACTATTATATTAAGGTAATTCCATGGCATAGAGTAGATTTCTGCTAAAGAGTACTAATTAGTCCTGCACATAGGTATCTAGAGAATGACCCCCTGAGACATTTGGGTAAGTTAAAATACATGTAAATATACCTAATGCATTCGCCCCCTAAAAGTCTGACAGGTAATAATTAACTAGGTTCTTAGTAATAACTTACAAAATTGTATGATTGTATACTTACAAACCAGCTTAACTAGCTTGAAGAAATTAGAGCATGCTTATATTTACATATATCACTTAGCAATTATATTTTAAAATAGAACTATATCAGTTTTATACCATTATAATAAAAAAAAAGTTTCATTATTTATCATTACTTAGGAATAGGCAATAAATTACTAATACAGGTATTTTGGTATTGTTACATTCAATCATTTTTCATTAAAAGTAATCTGGTCATGTTTTTCCTCTGCTGTATTTTTTTTCTTTTCATATATAAATCTATTTAAAATATATATTTAACAAGCCATTTCAGTGTTGTATTTTAATAAATACAGAACAGTGTTATAAACTTGTAATATAGTCTATCAGTTCCTAACTTGTGAAAATAATACACTGAAGAATAAGGGTACAAAAAAAATATAATCTGCTAAAGCTGTGCTGACTTAGTATTTTAGAATTTTGGTTTTAAGATTTGTTCCACAAAGGTGAATGATATTTGGGAAACACCCATGCTGAGGTATCCAAAACCAGACTCTATTCCCATTTTAAATAATGGTAAATTCACACAGATCTCAGTAGAAATAAGCTCTAGACAGCTCTAGACTGCTTTCTTCAGTCACCCAGTATTACTTTATACAACTTTTATATTTGAATACCAGAAAAGTGCTATCATATTTTAACCTTTACAGCCTGGAAATTGAGATACTGGACAAATGGGTCCCACTCCTGAATTTGGTGGATTAATCAATTTCATCGTAATTGATAGGGTTTGGGGGGAAGCCTCTTACATGAAGAGTTCTGTATTTACCCACACATTCCTGCATGCAGGAATATTCGCCCATGGAATATACCGTGCTCAAACTTCTCTCCCAGACTCTCACAACCAGTAAGTGACCAACATTACTTCCCAGTGTTCCTCCTTTGAGTCACCGTCCACCTCCTACGACCAGACACGACCGCCTGGATAAATTTCCACTCTCCTCCCAGTTTTACCATTATTTTCACGTTAGCGAGCCCGCTGCTAAATGCCAAAGCAGCTCCCCAACCATCTCCGTGCCGCAAAAAAAGAAAAAAAGCAAGAAGAAAGGAGAGAGAGAGACATACCCTGGAGTAGTCAAGCTCCCTGGGAGTGGAATCGGTTAAAGCTCGTACGAGGGCGTTCATCATGCTGATGGGGGGAGAAGGCGGCGAGGGCTGCGAGGGTTCCTGCTGCAAGGGGCTCTTTGGTTTGGAAGGCAGTCGGCCTCTTCTCCCTTTCAGGCTATCCGTGCGGACAACTGCGGGGAAAAGAAGGGGGTCAGCGGCAAAGGCGGCGGCAGACTAAAGGGCAGAGCGAACACCTGCTTTTCTTGCTTTTCTTACGATGACCAGCCCAGCAAAAGAAAAAAAAAATCACTTTTAATATGTGCTATCGGTGCCTTTAAATGCCAAGAAATACAAATGATAGCAATTACATCAGCCTTATGCTGATAAGGGGCAATGTAAAGGCTTGCTTAAAACCCAGCCACGTTGCTAGAGCTCCTGCTTTGTGTTCAGCAAGTGCCTGTGTGCCTGTGTATACTCCTCTGCTGGGAGAAAACTGGGTGTGAAACACAAATCTCCATGTTAATGCTACTCATGCACATTTTATACAGAAGAATCATTCATTCAAAGCAATTCTAGCTTTTTTTTTAAGTATTTGAAAAATATGG
>JAVCKT010018468.1:7134-26350 GCA_032273925.1 Rhynchotus rufescens | reverse complement strand
GTGCATTACACAGTGAGTCTGGGGTAGAAGGAAAATAATTTGACATTACATGCATTCTCAGTCACAGGAGCTTATTGCTCCTTTTCAAATCATTTGATGCTTAAAAAATGTACTTAAGTAACATTGCTTTTGCTTTTGTATTTGAAGAAAAAGTGATACAAAAGTAAAGAAAGTGAGAAATAACCAATGCAGTCCTGTGGAATATATTGCTGTTTTGTTGAAATCTCTTCAGCCAAGGGCAGGGGCAAATTGGAAAATGGGTGGTTGAGGATTTAAGTGATTATTCTGGGTTGTGACCATTTAGACTTGAGCAATTGTTCATACAGATGGGGCATGGCTGCATAGGAAAAGGGTGAGTGAACAAGAATGGTTTGGAAAAGATAGGTAATAAAATTTGGTAGGACTGATAAGACAGGAGGAATGGAGGTAAGAAGTTTTCTTAATAGTGGACTGTGAATGTTGAAGTGGGTGCACTGGGAGTTGTTTTTTTTTCCTTTAAGTGGAAGAAAAGATGGGAAATGTCACATTCTCATGCTCAAACTCAAAAGTTAAGACTGTTTCTGTCTGATTCAGAAAAGCTTCTGGTTTTGCGAAATGAAACAATGTAAACAAAAGGAAGTATCAGTTAATCCATTTTTAAGAAGTGAGGTCTAAATTTTCCTTGTAAACCTGAATTGCACCTGCTGCCATAATCGCTCTGTAGACATGGAGATATAGCTTTCACATACATGTAAGAGCCATAAATGTTTTCTTTTTCTACACTGTCCTCATTGTTTATTAAAAACTGAAGAAGGCAGATTTATGTTAAGTATTAAGCTACAATGAATTCTTGGCTGAACAGTGTGTGGGGGATTCAGCACAATCATGGCTCAGTAATTGCACAGATTTATCTATATTGAAGCAGTTTCCTGAATTCAGACCGTTCCTCCCAAATGTATAAATTCTGGAACCTCTTCCTGCGCCCTCCCCGCCCTCCGTGTTTCACAACAACTTTAAAAGCTGTGAATCCTTGTACCCTAAGAGGCTACCGCCGTTTAGTAGCCGGTCATATGGTATAGATTTGCAAAGCTGACGCAAAATGGAGCAATCCATCTCCCTGGGAATACAGCCTGCTGAAAGCCTGTCACCCCGAAGCTCCGCTCGCCGCGCTGCCACCCTGCTGCGCACCAAGGCGAGCTGGAGGCTTTGGCTTTGCTCTTAGCCTTGACAGCGCTCCGTGGAAGCGGCCCAAGCTGCCCGGGGAATACCTTCCGCAGCCAGGAGCACCCACGGCAGCTGCATTCCACAATGGGAACAATGGAGCTGCTGGCAAGAGGAGGAATGAATGGAAGGACGCACTACTTCTGCAGCGAGCCCACAACTGAGGGATGCGTTCCTGGAACACAGCAGAACCACTGGAAACCTCACTGTCCTCCCAATTAAGTGTAAAATTCACTTGCTTTGATCTTGACTTTCCACAGTGACCAGCAAAGTGAGCAGGTTTAACAAGGTTTATTAAAGGGAAGAAAATGCACACCATATATCTTTCTTTCACAGAAACACTGAACAACTTTGATGGCACGTCTGACTGCTGTTGTCCTTTTGCTCTATGTTTAAATTTTGGGCCTACCCAAAAGAGATACTGTAAATTTGACTGAGAATGACTGAGAGGTACCTTGATTATCAGAACTGCTAGGATGATGGAAATCTATCAAGTCATGGGCATGATTAAAGGGTGACTGGAGACCCACTGTGTGCTTCTCCTGTCCAATCACAATGGTGATTGTTCAGGAGAAGAGAGGTGGTTCTTTGCAGTATGTGCTAAGCTGTGAAATTTCTTGCCCTGGGACATTACTAGTACTAGAAGTTTGCCTGAAGTGGTCGAAGATGGAAGGAGTATTGCAGGAAAGTATTCTTATGCTGTTGCCTAAAGCATTATCATTTTTGTTTTTAGTCAGTGTTGCACAGAATGCTTGATTAGGTGGGTAACGGGTGGGACACAGCACAACCGCCTCTATATTTTTATGTTTAAAAAAAATCTGAGGAAAAGGGAAGGAATGATGGAGCTTACAGAGAAATCAAAACTGAAGCCATCTATAAAGCTTTGCGATCCTGCAGTTCTGCGTGACTCAGTGATAAAATGGCAGATGAAATTCAAATTTGATAAATGCAAAATAATGCACATGGAGAAAAACAACTAATTAGACTTACACAGTGATGGGATCTAAATTAGCTATTATCACTCAGGAAGGATCCTGGACTCATCGTGGATAGTTCTGTGAAAATGTCAGCTCAATGCGCAGTGGAGGTCAAAAAGGCAAGTACAGTGTTAGCAACGGGTAGGAAAAGAATGGGGAAAAAATGAGGCAGCTATATGAATCTCAGTGGAATTCTGAAAGATACTGAGGAAGGGAACAAGGATCACTGGAATGACTTTCATTAAGGGAGAGAAAGGCTCTTAGTCTTAGACAAACAGTAGATTTAAGGGGAGAGGAGATAAATATGATAGTTGTTTGCAGAGCCATGAATGGTGGGGAAAATGAAAGAGAGCAAATAATGCTTCCTTTCTCAGTTAAAGGAAAAAAAAAGAGTGAAGAAAAATGAAGGAAGGAAATGAAAGGAGAAAACTCCATGCCAGGATGTAAGCCTAGAAACAAGAAATAAGAGGGTTTTTTGTTGTTATTTTTTTAATGGTAAATACTTAGATTTCTCAGCACTCATTCTGGATTTTTGTTTCGATTTAATAAATAAGTTAAAGCAGTGATTTGACAAATTATTTGGACAAAGATCCATCAAGGATTACTGAACATAAAGGTGTTGATGCTACGTCTGGTTTGCACAGATGCAGCTTCGCTAAACTGTATTTGGCCAAAAGGAGATCATGGTATATTTTTATTCTAGTATTCAGCATTGGCCATGCCCAGGATCAGGATGATACAATTGGCAAAATTTTAGTTTATAGCAATTTAAACATATTGTTACTAGCATATGATGTGTGCACTTAAAAGTTGAGGAAAGACAGGCCTGAATATAGAAGGAGGAAAGTAGCTGAATTTCAAAGTCATGTACTTACATGAAAAAGTGTTGCCTGCTCTGTTGCCTTGAAAATGTTGGTTTGATTGGACAAATGTAATGCCAAAATTTTTGTAATGATAAAGTGCTTGTGTTGTGAGTGTAACCAGCAGGCCTAGTTGAAGAGATATGTGGGCCGTGTGAGAGAATATAGTCTTGGATATGTCTTGGTAATGTTTTATTGAGAATTTAGAGAGTTTTAATGTCCATTCCTCACTGCACAACCTCTTCTTTTTTTAGGTTTGTCTTGGTGTTTATTTTTTTTTAACTAGGTTCGAATTTCTTTAAGATGTTTAAACATAGAAGATGATGTCTAAATTTGAGGTAGTGAAGACAGGTGGATGCTGCCTACATGTTGTTCATCTTGTAGTGCAAATTCTGCCAATAGTGCTACAGGTCACTCGAAAGAAATGCTGGTGACAACAAAACCTAGGTGATTTCTAAACTGGAGTTGAGGCTCTGGGAGAACAGGTGGTCATAACAATCATATGAGTGTGCACTAAGATACAGAGTACTCTCATCCCTGAAGACTTCATTTTAGGATATTTTTTTTGGGGGGGTCATAAATACAGCATTACCCTCCTCTTCTATTACTAGTTATTTGCTGAGGGCTTTAAGTATTCCTTTTACTCTTACACCAGTGATTTTCAACCTCTAATTTTATAGACTTAGAAAAATCTGCAATGGTGGAATGAACGCCTGTAGAGCAAATCTAAGCCCAAGAATCTTGGCTTTGTAGTTTTGTGGTCCCTCAGTTCACCAATGCTGTGGAGGTCTCCAGAACTTGAAACAACTGATTTAGAGTTTTTAAATGATGTATTTAAAATAAAAAAAAAATTAATGGAAGCTGAGAATTCTTTAACAGTTTGCTGTTAATATTTGCTTCAACAGTTGTAAAAACACTATTTAACATCTTTGTTAGTGACCTGGATGATGGCACCGAATGTATTCTCAACAGGTTTACTGATGACACAAAACTGGGAGGAGTGGCTAATATAGCAGATGGTTGTGCTGCTGTTCTCCAACAGCTGGAGAAATGGGCAAAGAAGAACAACAAGAAGTTCAACAAAGGAAAATGTGAAGTCCTACCCCAGGGGAGAAATAGTCTCAGATACCAGTACAGGCTGGGGACCCACCTGCTGGAAAGTAGCTTTGCAAAAGACCTACAGGTCTTGGTGGACAGAAGATTGAGCATGAGACAGCAATGCACCCATGTGCCAATAAGGCCAGCAATACCCAGCTGCACACAACAAACCCCAAAGGCCAGCTGCCCGTAAGACACAGATCCCTTTTCATAGATCTCTTTAATGTAAAATTCTAAACACCAAAGGCTGTGGAGATGCTAAGTTCTTTCTACAGGAATAAAGGATCAAAGGTGCAAACACTGCATCTCTGTTTCTAATACACTCTCTCTCATCAGTCTCCTTGTCCCTTTATAAATTTTTTCTCATTCTGAGTGAAAATCAAAGAGAGCAGGAGTTTGGAGGGGGAATATTTTTTCATGACATTCTCCTAGCCAGGACATCTGAATGATCTCTAGAGGCTCCTCAGTAGAGGGACCTTGTGTTTCAGGAATCTGATGCAGCAGGCACAATAGTGATGTCCTGCCTGTACATTTTGTCTTTCTGGTTTCTATAGGGAGCTTTTTTATGGATTCAGCTTGGGCAGTGAAGTAGTTTTTCTCATACAGTGCATAAGACTAAACTGGGCCAAATAGGGTTATTTTGCCAGCTAGGTGGAGCTCCCCCACTGAGTTTATTCTTTTCATGATTTTGTACAGCCTTAATCACTATCACTGCATCCATAAATTCAATTAATAGATGGCCTATTTCTAAAGAAAAATAAAATCAAAATGTGGGAATAATTCTCTCCTTCATGGACTTTGTGACAAGAGGAATCAAGCACCCAGTAAGCAGGGGCTGTAGAGAATTCTGCATGTCCCTTGATACTGATTTTTCTCCACACTCTTTTCCTTCAATACAAGCCTGTAAGTGTTAGCATCTCTTAAGAAAGTTTTCTTCCTTTTCTAATGACTCAAACATAGCTCAGAGGTTACAGTAAGATAAGATTAACCTGTAATGAACACTTGTTAATAGCAAAATTTGTTGCTACGTCTTCTCTCAAAACTATTGCTACAAATACAGCAATCTTTTGTTTCCATACTTAGTGTATTTCTAGAGCTCTCTATTATTAAAAGACTTCTGTCTTTATGTGTAAAGAGAAACTTACTGTGATTTGAAATATAATGTCCAGACCATATTCATTATGCATTTTGTGCTGTCTCAGCAGTAAAGAGTCTTTAGGGCAATTCAGGCTTCAGCTACAGTATGCAATTCAGTTGTTTTTATGTAATTTTGGTATATATAAACTGTCTTCAGTGGATTTAAGTAAACACATGAAGTAGAATTTAGTATACAATTTTATTAATAGCTCAGAAAGAAATGCAGAATCTAGATTGCAGTTGTGTAGGGAATTGATATTTTGGAAAAGCAATTGCTTTTTTTGTTTGTCAGGATAGCCATATGTATATGTCCATCAGTGTTTAAACTAATATGTCTTATTTTGCTAAAAGAATGCATGTGGTAAGTTACCATTGCTCAGCTTCTAAAGAGGAATTCACTGCACTACAGCAGTTTAGTTTTTGCTCTGGTATCTGTATGTTGGTGTTCACCTAGTGCTTAGGTGTAAAAAGAAATCATGCTTTGGATTTTGCAAAGTACTGCACAGAATGGAGACTTTACGTTTTCTCTTCTTTTTGTTTGTTTGTTTGAACAGAACTACTTTTTGGAGTAAAAGGAAACAGTTTAAAGATCATACTGAAGTATAATAATTAACGCTCTTATTTTGGGTGTGGGGGGAGAAATAATGATCTGAATAAATTTCTTTGTCAATAATTAAAGACATTTGTTTGAAATCAAATCTCTCTGAATGAAATTTCATGGATATGTGTTTCTACTGTAATATGGCACTTTACCCCGGAGATTTCTTTATGATAATGTATGGAATATACTCGACCATTTGCAATCATTGTTTCAATTCACCAAATAACCAATTGAAAGAAGAAAATCAGAACCATGCTGTAGCATTAATAATGGTAATAGAAGACTTTCAGATTGAGCAAAATCTTTCTTCTCCCTTTGAGAATATGCATGCTTTAGTTTAATGGGAAAATGTCTTTGATTTGTTTAATCTCATCCTTAGCTATATATTTACAGGGACCACTGTATTTAAGGAGTTCTTTCAGTTCACAAGCTGAATGAAGGCAGTCTCTGAGATTCCTGCTTCCTGAATGATTTCTGAACAACATGCACTGGGAACTATCAGCTATCCATCAGATGATAACATTTTATATTTCAATATACATTATTGATTATACTCACTATAGTTATATAGTTATATATAGTTATATTAATTATATTTTTAAATAATATATTATTAATATATTTGATAACAAGCAATACCATATACAGGACTTTGAAGAAGAAACACAAGCAGGCGAAGGGAAGAGTTCGGAGAAGGCATCAGAAAGTCATTCTGTGATGGATGACTAATGTAATAACTACATTTATGACATTATAAAAATATTTAAATGAAGTGCTTGTCTGATTTTATAAATATAGAATCATTTTTTCTTATAGTATCATGAAAACAGATTTATTTTGTACATTTTTTATTTTGCTGTTCCAGTAATATCAGAAAAACAGTGATCCTAGAGCCTGTATAATTGTTAAAACTCATTAAATCTAAAGCATTAAAGCTTATCAGCTTGTGCATTCATTTATGTCTTTAATTCCATACACTTCTTAACTGCAGATACTTTAACTTATATATAGAATGCCTCTTCCAAATATTCTTGGAATTCCCATGACATTGTAGACTTAAGCTGTAAAGTGAGGACTTCTTGTTTCTTATGGGCAGATCTAAATTTTGCAGCAAAATGAGGATTCTCGGACCTCTCTTTCAAGGAATAGATTTCATTCTCTTTGCATTCTTAAATGCACCTATATGATCTTAAATGCACCTATATGATCCTTCCAGCTGGTGATTTTGAGCTGAGGAATATATGACTTGAGTCCAAGGCAAATATCCGAAGTAACTTCATCAGTGACTCAGAATGTGTGCTAGCAGTATACAATGAGCTCTGGCTACAATATATTCGTCATCAGAATCTTCAGCTAGAGTACAAAATATGCTTATGGGATGGATTCCTTCTCAGGAAGTATGAAAAAGGGGATGGAGAATAATGGTCTGAAACACTCAAGCTTGTACTGATGCCCTCTTATTTTTCAGTTACATAGAACATGAGTGTGTATTTCAGCACTTAAAAGAAGGCAGAATAACAGCACGGTACTGTAGGAGTTAGCAGTCGAATTTCCATCAGTAATACAAATAAAGCTTTATATGTATCTGTACATGTACCTGTGCAGTATAGATACACAGATGAATAGATGCACAGTGTGTAAGGTTATGCCTCAGTGTATAAGGTTAGACATTCCTATCTACAAACCTTACTAGTTCACACTGGAATGGCTAAATTGCAGGCTGAGCAAGGCTGAATCCTGGATCCTGACAGACTTTATTCTGAGTCATAGTCTCCTAGGGCTGTGACTGCTGCTGACTTTGCAAATAGCTGCGCTGGATGGAGATGTTACACTAACATCTCATCATCTTGTTGTTGAAAAGCATCACTCTGGTGAATCTTGTAATGGGAATAAGTGAGTTTGCCTCATGCACTGCAAGCACAGCTGGAAGGTTTAACTAAAACAGCCTTGCAGACTGGCCTGGTGTGGATTAGGATTTTGTTAGTAGGATCTGCAAGTAGTAGCTGGCAGCTCAGGGTAATGAGAAACAACTGGGATAGGTAGCATGCTCATCCCATACAACGAGACCTGAAAGAGGAACTACTTATGCAGTAAATTTTATTCTTACTCAAACTGGAAATACTTTGTTTTGTATTGATGTAGTTAAAAGAATACAGCTTCCCATCTCAAACATATCTTCTTCCTAATACAGCTTTGCATTTTAGCTATAAGTTGCACCAGTATAAGTAATTTTAGTAACCATACTGCTACCTCTATGCTAGGAGGCCTATATTTGCCAAATAATTTCACTCAAAACATTATATCTTTTACTGAAATTATTATATGTCTAGAAAAACTGTGAAGACCAAGTCTCAAAAATCTATTTGAGGAAGTATTTGTAATTTCTCAGTAATGTTTCTCTTTGATAGATAAATAATATAAAATGTTAAGTCGGTACCTAATTTTCTATGATTTTATGACTACTTATAATAAATATAGCTGAATAAATAGGACAATTCTTTATATGTGCTATGGAGCACAAATATTTAAAAGCCTTTATCGGCTATGTACTGGCTTTATTTCTAGCCTGCAATTTGTGAAGAGAGACTGAGAAAGGGAAGCCAAAAATTGGACTCCCGGGACTATATTGTCAAACTGGTACAATGTGGATATATTGCATAGCCATTATTGAAAATATTATATGCTGAGTAGAAGGACACTTCAGAAACATTCAGTAAAAAGAGACCAGTTTCAGAACTAGGCATCTTGTTTCAAAGGGAATTCTCCCATGGAATGTGTTAGGGTGTAGTAAAGATTATTGATGACTTTGTACCAAAATGGAAGAAAATCACTTATTTCAATTAAATCCACAACCCTAAATAAAAAGTAAAAAGATAGCAAACCTAATAAAATTATAAAAGTAACAAACAATAAAATTAAGAAAAAGCTGTGGTTTCATACATTTGTCAGACGAGAAAAATATAAATGTTGTGATGAAGAGATTGATATGGCTAAGTGTGGTTGTGGTTTATAGTGTCATGCCCTATACAAGATGAATGGGATTCTGAAGGAATGAGGAGCTGCCAGCTTGTGTTAACCTGTGAAGATGGGTCTGGTAAGTGAAAATTACCTATGTGGCACAGTTCTTCTAGTATTCACAGTGCTCTTATTTGCACCTGTGGGGTGTTTTGTGCATGTTTGGTTACAGTGATCTTAAAATAGTATGAACTGAATGAAACTAATTATGTACACATGTTTCTCCACAATCTGTGTAAAACTGTAAATCACTAATTGTAATTGTTTATACTTTGTACTGCCTACTGTTGTTTATGCTAATGAGCCTTTCTAATATGACTAAAATCCCCAAAGGCAAAATTTACAGGACTCTTATGCTATGCTAGAGTAAAAGGCTGTGAAAATGTTGTATGGGATGTCTGGTGGGGTGGTTTTCAGCAACATCACGTGCTTTTAAAGGATTGACAGTTCACAGAACATCTGCCCAATACTTCGCATTGTTTTCGTTTCTTGGTTACAACTTTTTTTTTTTTTTTTTTTTGCATATGTCCTCAAAAACACAAAAATGCTATTAATCCTGTTGTGGATGGGAACCGGAAGAAAGGTGAAAAATAGTGCCTCAGAGCTGGGGAAACTGAAACTCAGTTAAGAAAAGCTAAGATTGATGTTTAAAAGTGCAATTGGTTATTTAATTTCTAAATAGTATTTATTTATTTATTAACAGTATTTATTCCCTGCTTTCTTTAGTCCATCTGTTTCTAATATGTCCCTCATCATATTGTACAAGTATTAGGGCAATATATTTGTTGTCAGAGAGACAGCAAAAAAATAATTCTAATAACTGTAGGATCATCTTTATAACTAAATATGTAAAGAATTTCCATATTAGTTGAAGGATAAGAGATAGGTAGAATGTACAGAAGAATGTGTAGGAAAATATATGACCTCGATGGCATATATGGAACATGTAAGTTAAAGATGGTTTGAGAGTGGAGTTTTGGCATACTGCTGAGTTTGGGCAATAGCTGCAGAATAGAACTAAGTTTCTGTAGCAATTAATTCTGAGGTAAATTTGTTGAAATTCTTCTGTCCCCCAACACCGCAATGATGGATCTTAGAATCATAGAATCATAGAATGCTTAAGGTTGGAAGGGACCTCAGAGGTCATCTAGTCCAACCCCTCTTAGATAGAGGTTTTCTCTTGTCTGGATAAAGAAATCACCACGATAAAGGGCAGTTTATTAGTGCTGCAAGGTTCCAGACTTTGAAAGACCACAGTGGGATTGCAGACCTATAACATCCAGCCCACTCCCTTCACATGGGAACAGACTGGTAAGAGAGAGAGCAGGACAGAAGCTGTAGCAAAAATAGCTTGGTTAAATGGCGGTTTGCTAGTGAGACATCCTGCCCAGTCGTCAGCTGAGACCACCACCACCAAGTAGAGAGGGAAGTGACTTCACCTTAAGTTGTGTTGTTCAAATGACGTGAGGCTTGTAGGTGTCAAAATCCAGCATTACCAGGTCTTCCTTAACCACTGAAATGTTACGCAAGACAAAAATGAGGCTGTCCAAATGCAATAAAACTGAATAAGGAAAGTGTTGGGCAATGCCTGCTGACATCATTGTAACTGGACATAGACTGTATGTGACTGCAGTCGACAGAAGTATGTAAACTCCATAGAGCTGTGGTGTGATGCTGGGATGAAGGTTAGTCATGCTAGAACCCTAGAGAAAACTCTCTTGAGGGGAATCCATTTCTGTGGATTTTGATGCCCAAAAGAACTGAAAGGGAGAAGTTTTCTCAAGGTTTGAGTATGACCAGGTCCTTGAGGTGATCATGAATCTGACAATTCATGCAGGACTAAAACGTTTTGTTCTTAAGAAGAATCAGTGCTTAACTCGAGAAAGGAAAGTGATGAGGGTGCATATGTGCTGTAGCTTTAAATCTTTTTCATAAAACCTAGCAGAAGGGGACCGATTTGTAAGCCCTGCCAGGAGGAGGCGGAAGAGCAGTTTAAGATGGTAATTCCAAAAGGATCTGACCAGTGGAGAACTGTTAGCCTCATGCTTTCTCTGCTACTAATGCTCAGTTGTATCACTGGACCTTAAAGGGAACCTTGCTGAAAGCTGCATTTGATATAGTTTTGCAGACCAACCTTAGAGCACTTAGCCTGGCCTGGGAGGCTGTACTTTGGGACTGACTTCTTGAGGGGAATTCTAGTCTACTTGATCTAGCAGAGCTCTCAATTCATTGTCAGGGGAGTGAAACTCTCTGGGGGACTCTGTGCTATTGTCATTTGACACGGTGTCTGTCAGGAGCTGTAGATGGTTTAGAGGCGTGTGGGGGGTTTTGGCCTATCACAGATTCCCTGGGAGCTGCTGTGGTCCATGGGGGGCCTTGCAGCCTATTCTCTCTTGCAGAAGGGGCATGCTCTGCTACCTCCAAGGAACAATAATGTTCAGACAAAGAACATTTTTTCCAGATCTCTCTTGCAAACATGGAGCTGAGCGTAGGACCCTTTCTGAGCCAGGAGGAAGCTGCAAATTTTTGTATCTCTTTGTTACCTGGAAGCCACAGCAAATATTAGGCAGATCCGTCTTTGTCAAATGACATTGTGGGGCCATTTGAATGTAGAGAGTTTTTGCTATTCTAAGCAAAACAAAACAAATAAACAAACAAAAAAGAGATCCTAAAAAGAAACCTAAACAGGCATTTTTTCCCTATTCCCTCATCAAAAAAAATAGCTCCAACAAATTATGGAGAATTGAGTTATAAAACTGTAGCACTTAGAAAAGAAGAATTGAGTGCTTTGAAGCCTTGGGAGGAACTTTGATTACTGAGTAAATAAGCTGATTTCAATCACAGAATGATTGAGCTTGGTGGGGACATTTGGAGATCATCTAGTCCAACTCTCACTGCTCAAGCAAAGTCACCTAGGGCACATTGCACAGGACTACGTCCAGGTGGGTTTTAAATATCCCCAGAGAAGGAGATTCCACAATCTCTCTGGGTAACCTGTTCCAGTGCTCTGTCACCCTTATAGTGAAGAACTCTCTCCTCATATTCAGATAAAACTTCCGGTGCACCAATTTGTGGCCCCTGCCTCTGCTGACCACCACTGAAAATAGTGCTTATCTCCCCTAAGATATTTTGACACTCTGATAAGATCCCCTCTCAGTCTTCTCTAGGCTAAATAGACTCAGCTCTCTCAGCCTCTCTTCGGATGACAGATACTCCAGTCCTCTGATCATCTTTGCAGAGCTACGCTGGGTAGTGCTGGACTCTCTCCTCAGTAGTTCTGTGTCTTTCTTGAACTGGCCCGGAACTGGCCACAACACTGTAGATGCAGCCTCACCATGGCTGAGTGGAGGGGGGTGGATCACCTGCTGGCAAGACTCTTCCTGATGCTGCCATTGGCTTTCTTGGCCAGAAGGGTACATTGCTGGGCCATGGTTAATTTTTTGTCCACCAGCTCTGCAGCACTGCTCTCCAGTGTGTCAATCCGCAATGTGTACTGGTGCATGGGATTATTCCTCCCCAGGTGCAAGGTCCTGCACTTGCCCTTGTTGAACTTCATGAAGTCCAACTCTCCAGCCTGTCCAGATCTCTCTGAATGGGAGCACAGACCTGGGATATCAGCCATTCACATCAGCACACTTGCTGAGAGTGCACTCTGTTCCTTCACTCAAGTCATTCATCAATAAGCTGAAGAAGACTGAACCCAGTATCAGTCCCTGGGGAACATGACTAGCTAGAGGCCTCCAACTCAACTCAGTGGACCTTTGCAGTGTCTACTGAGATCAGTGTGGTATGTACACTATGGGGGGAATGTGTGGCATAGAGGTATCTGCTTAGAAGATGGCCAAGTGAGATATAATGAGCAGATATACCAACTCACTACTACAAAAAATGAATTCTTCCTCCCTTCTGTTCCCTTTGAATAATTTGTTTTCTTCTCGACACCCGTACTTTTCCAGAATGAGTGCCACTGCTACCAAAAAAGACAGGAAGTTACATGGTTGTGAGTACAGGCAGAGAAGGAGAGTGGCTGGCGTATGGAAAGAGTAAATAAGGAAAAGAAAGGGAAATACAGATTTCATCATTTCAGCAGCAGAAAACCATTAGACTGGCTTCTCTACCTGTAAAACTGAAAACTTACAGCTGTGTCTTTATGACCTTTAAGACATTTTTTTATCTATTCAAATTGAAGACTTTTCTTTCATCATTTTTTTTCATATATACCTTTTTTTTTTTTTCTTTCTTAATTGAAGAGCTGATATCTAAATTGCATTGATAGCTCCTTGTGTGCCTGGACTTTCCTATGTATGCTGAGTTTTGTGACCTAGATGTTGGTCTGGTTTTGTTCCATGATGTATGTTTCATGTCTTCTGTAATTCTCTTTTTTTTTTGCCTGAACGATTTCATCTCTAATAAAATTTTCAACTAAAGAAAAAATAGATAAGTAGAAGTCAAACAACAACAAAATCCTGAATATCAGTCATATGGGACTCCCATTTAAAATGTGAAGTAAACTTCACTGCTATACTACATGCAGTTGTTCCCATGGACATTCAGATTAGAGTTAGAAGACATGGGCCATAAATACAATTGTCCTTAGAAACAGTAACTAAATAGGAAAAGATAGGTCAAATATCAACCAAAAATTTTACCCTTAGTCGCACGATAATTATACACAAATCGCTAAACTTAGGAAAGTTCTCCTAAATACAGACAAATTAATTAAGGCCAGAGAGGATTTAATGTGGTTCAGTGCCTGCTAAGAAAAACAAAGCTGTATTAGTTGGTTAGCCTGATTTCTTGATCTCAGTGAACAAATTTATTTGACTGAATGATGGCTTCGGCATTTGATTGTCATAAAAAAAAAGACAAAAACTGCACATTTTGCTCAAGACTTTAGACTTTTCTTTATTTCTGGAGATCCTACTCTATGTAAAAGAACTTCAGGAAGCCTAGATTTAGAATTTGGAGGAATTAAACTATCTATCTTTCAAAAAAAGACCCATGTAATCTTGGAGCCAGCCCGAATCTCCATCCTTAGATGTAGTGATGAAGAAATAGCACAGTTTGAAGCTGTGCTGTGGTGCTTGAGGCAAGTAATGGGTCTCCTTTTGAAGCTAAGGTAAGTTTCTTAGCTGAAGACAGGATTATTCCTCTGCAGAGGCTGATAGTATGTTTTAATGAAGCCATTCTGCTGTGCCAGTGTAAATTCCCGGCCCCTCAATGATATATTTGGAATCACAGGAATTATCAGAGAATCTAGATTTACTAGTATTTAGGAGCCTGTGAAAATCAACTTTTGGCCTTAGTAGCCCTTTGCATACAATTGAGATACACTTATGCCAGGAGGCCTTTTCCCTCTACTTGCCAACTCATACCTAATCTGACTTTTTGGCTGAACCTAGACTTAAAGAGTTTGGGCTTTACATTACTGTTGATTACAAATAGTAGTAAAAAAAGTTTTTCAGTGGACATGGAAATGGTAGCAGGGAAGTGGTCAGAAAACCGGGATCTAGGGGCAGCAGAAGGTTGGGCTGCAGAGGGAAAGACCCTGGCTCCAAGGAAGGGAGGAAGGAAGGTGAGGTCATGCGGAACATTAACAGGAGGAAATGAATGGGAAATGCTATCACGAGGCGCACATCAAAAATAAGGAGCAGGGGAAGGAGGGATGGTTTGGAATATGGATTTCCTCACCATCTTGATCTGGCAGTAATGTGTGAAAAAGTTCCACATTTCTACCATTTCTTACACATCCTTCTCATAGTGACTTGTTTGAAGGCACATATGAGAGCATTTATTTTCTTTTTTTACTTCAAATTTTCTTTAGAGGAATTTGTAGGTCTTTCAGTGTAGACATTTTTCCTTTGTCGTTCCTTTATTAAAGCAAAGACCAACCCCCAACCTTTTATATTTTAAAAATATTTTTAATTGAGATGTCTATTACATCTTTCTTGACTGAGGAAAGTCCGTTTTTCTCTTGAGCACGCAGCATTTTCTACTGTTTCCTGTAAAACAAAAGTTCTTCTCAGTGAGCTGTTCTTTAAAGATATTTGCTCTGAATTGTAGGCTCCAAAAGCCACACAGTTTGCTCTGTCCCGTCATCTTTAAGCAATTACACAATAAGAGCTTCTCCTAAAACAAACAAAACTTCCAGAAAAGCTGAGTGTCCCTATAAAGGTGTTAATGAAATAGTGCAAATTGAATGAAACCATTTTTGCACTATTTTTTAACCTACTTTAAAAACCTATCTTAAGTTTAAACTTCAAATAAACACAAAGATTAGGAAGGGAGAGTGGGAAAAAGAATCTCTCTCTCAAGTATATTCACTCTGTGCATGTGCCTGATAGTGTGAGGATGAAGCTTTACGCTTACCATAAACTCCTATGGACATGTGAGATGCCTCTGAGATTATTTCCTATGATAGTAGGAGAGAGAAAACCTGTTTAAAAAGTGGAGAATCCATACTGCGAAGGTCCAGAAAGCCTTCCAGTGAACTTTGGGGGCAGGTGTGGGTTTTATTCCAACTTTAAACTGATTTTTTAAACAGCTTTGAATGCCAATGTGATACAGACCCTGAAAAGAAATGGCTGGTACCTGTATGATCTGCTCTGTTGAAGGATGACTCCAGAGTGTGATAAACTATTTTTAGCTTATAATGGTAGATTTACAACTCTTAACTCCACCAGCACACACACACTCTTGGTTTGTGCTGCACAGCATCCCATCAGGGGAGCAGAGTAATGATTCTGTGGATATCTGATCAATCACAGGAAATAGGTGGCCCACAGTTCTTGCTAATCTTCTTACTCATCAGCTGCATGGGAGACTTTTCTTGCTTCTCTCCATGGTTATAATCTGGCTTTGAGGGTTTTTGTTTTTTATTTTTAGATAAGATCTGATATGAGATTAAGGACATGATAAGGAACGTTTAAATACGAAATATAGGAGGCCATTAACATTCCACTGAATTGTAGAACTGTCAAACTAACCCCAGCTTTTCTGGTGCTCTGTGCATGTGCAATAGTAGATCACTGAGTCACAGGAAATGATTCAGTCAACATTTCTAAACTTTGAATGTGTGTTTTATGGAAGAAACTTGATGTAAATGTTTAGACAGTTATGGTTTTGGAGATAAATATTGCAATTTCATGGAGTTAAGGGCTTGACATACCAGAATTGTGATGCATATTTGTCAATTTGCTGAACATCTGAAGCTGTTCAATTATTATATCTGTTTCCAGAGTGGGGTGTTTTTTCTTTGGACAGTGTAACGTGGTGTCATATTGAGGTCTAACACATAACATATTATAAAATCAAAGGAAAGCTACATTTTCATCACCCAAAATTCCTTCTGCATTTCGGCAGAGGAATATGTATAGACTGCTGTACATTTCTCCTTAGCACTGTACAAGTCTCCTTAGTTCCTCTTCTAGTCATACTGTGAACACAGTGATACAGTGATATGACCTCTCATGGCAAGTCATCCTCTGACTAATTGACCTCACTTAGATGATCTGCTTTAGAAGGTTAAATTAAAATGTTTCCTCTCTCACATTAATTTCATTAAATGTAACAAAGATGATACCGAAAATGGAAAATTTACCTTTTCTTAGGTCAGTTTCTTGCAGTTAGGGTGTTTCTTATATTTTTAAAGTATTTTATTTCAGCAGAATTTTTAAACAATGCTTTATCTAGTAAGGAGTTGAGTGTACCTGTATTGTGCCTAAAGGACATGAAATCAAAATTACAATGTCACAAAGCTATTATTCCTAGATATTCTTCTGTGAATCTGAAGTAGTACAGTCTCCCTGAAAGGAGACAGAGACGCATCTTTGTAGCATTCCTTTTTGTAAATTTGAATTTATAATATATTTTTTTTGAAAACCTTTTAAATATATGTATTGTATATGTCCTAGTAATATTCACTTTTCTTGCACAGTACTTATTAATGCTAATATCATACTTATTAATGCTAATATCAAGTTGGCTTAAAGTAATTAATTTAAGGACTGTTGTTATAGCTAAGGTTTAATATTGAATTTTTTCATAATGTGTATATATAGAAGTAACTGTGACCCATAACCATGGGGTCACTGACTAGCTCAAGAGAAAAGAAGCTAATGTTTCTTAGTGTATAACTTCTTAAAATGGCTATAGTTCTGGTAAGGCCAGAGGAGTTACAGCAGGAAATGTAAAATATATATATGCATATATATATATATATATATGGCAAATGCAAGATAAAAATAATTGTGTGGCAAACAAAATGGGAGTTTATCTCTGTCTTTTGTCTAATCAGATTTTAAATGTAACCTGAATTACGTAATTCATCCCTTTAAGCTCAATGGTGGTAAAATGACTCTGCAATTGTAGAGCAAAAAAGAGAGGAGGAAAATGTTAAGCTGCATTTTAAGACTTGTTTATGGAATTAGGTACAGTAACAAAATTAATAGAAATTCAAGAAATGCAAAGTCCTGCACCAGGGAAGCGAGAACCCATGCAACCCATGCAAGGCTGCAGGCTGGGGACAGAGTGAAGGGAGGACAAATCTGCAGCAAAGCAGTTGGGGGTCCTGGTGAGCAGCAAGCTGGACTTGAGCCAGCAGCATGTCTTGGCAGCAAGGATGGCCAACACATCCTGGGCTGTACTGAGAGGAATATAGTCAGGTAACAGAAAGGAGTGATGATTCCTCTTTTCTCAGCACTTACTAGACCACATCTACAATACTGTGTCCAGTCTGGGGCATTCATCCAGCCTGGATAAGGGATGGCTCTGGGGACATCTAATAGCAACTTTCCTTTAGCTGTAGGTCATCAGGAAGATGGGACGATGGCTCTTCTTAGTGGTATATGATGGAAAGGACAAGAGCAGAAACAAGGCAGGTTCAAACTGGGTGTAAGGAAAAACTCTTTCACCTTGAAGACAGAGGTTGCCCAGATTTTGCCCAAGTTGGAGAACTTTGAGCTCTGACTGGATCAAGTCTTGAGTAACCTCATCAGAGCATATAGCTGATTCTGCTTGGAGGAGGTTGGACTGGGTGACCTCTTGTGATCCTGTCCAACCTAAATTGTCTTGAATCTATGCAATTTTATTATAACACTAAGTTTGAAGAACTGCAAGAAGAAAAGTATTATTTTCAGATTTTACATTCTGTACCATTTCATTTTTTTTTTATTTGTGTTAAATGAAACAAATTGTGTTTATAAAACAAATTGTGTCTGACATAGAAGACTTCAAAATTTTTGAGTCTATGATCACAAGACATTTTGATAATTACATACTCCAAATACTACCCTTCTCATTTGGACACTTAATTCAAGATGAAATGAATGCAGAGTGTGACTTGTTATCAAATAAATAGCTAGTGTGAATAATTTGAAAATAAAAGGTGATTTTTGAATTGTACAGATACTTGTGTTCAACCACTGTTCATTATATATTTTCATTTTATGTCTTGGCAGTTTGAGACGAGCTAAGCATATATTCCTCAAGTCAGTGTTAGATGCAGTAATTACATTTTCTGGTTTTGAAAGTTCTTAAGTTCTTGAGCAGCCCTTACAATGGGCTCATGTGAGCTAAAAATAAACTTCAGACTGTTCGTATTAACTGAGTAATAACAGGCTACAGAAGAAAGCAGTATCCAGCTATGATGAAAACAGGAAGTTCATTACACAAGCTGCCCTTTCCAGATAGGTATGAATTCTTAAAGGCTTTACTAAAATAATAATCCCTCGAAGTTTTTAATAAAAGTAGAGAGTTGCCTATTGTTCATAGCTCAGTAGAGACGAAAAACATGTACCCCAGTACATTATGAAAGATTTACTGTGTACTAGGAAACAACACCCTTTTTATTTAGTTATTAGTAAACCTGATTTCAATTTGAAGTCACTACAAATTTGGTCCTGCAATTGATCTGCAAAAAGTTTTCTTAATCATGTTCTGCAAGGCTGCATAATGCCTTTAAGCCTGGGAACATGGTGAGAATGCAATGTAGAAGCTACCTGTGATTGTCTGGGGTCAGAACTGAGTGTTGAAATCTTGTCAGGGATGTTGAAGCCCTATGTGTGCTTCACAATTTCCCCAAAAATGCCGTTTCTATCCTGAAGGGGTGGTGCCCTTTCCACCTTCTCTAGCGAGCAGACATGGCAACACGGCTCTTCAATAAGAAGAAAGGAATGAAGTGATAGCTACATGTAGATCATATGCAGAGAGGTTTCACTAGACACATGCTCCTCTTTATTTCGATAGTAAGAAATAGTTGAACTCAATAACCACAGAGACGGCTTTCATTTTTGGAAGCAAGAAGCCTAAAGTCAATATACTGAGTGAAA
>JAVCKT010018466.1:0-12048 GCA_032273925.1 Rhynchotus rufescens | reverse complement strand
GGCATTTATCTGTACATCAATTAAAAACAAGCAGGGATTTGTTTTCTTTAACAGCTGAGTGTATACATAATTAAAAAAAAAAAAAAAAAGACTTATAATTGCTATGACATTAGAAACCCATGTAGTAGCACAGTCAGCTTCCATCTCATCTTTGTTCCTACCTCTCTATAAAGGATAAGGCAGTTTTGCCCAGAGGAAGAAATAAAAGGGAATCCTCGTTAAAAGGTACATTAACGAAAAAAAAGAACAGCTTTATTGGGGACATGTGCAGAAAGGGATGTTTGAGTAGTAAATGATAATTTACTTTTGAGGTATATTAAAAAGGTTTAATCTTACTGATCATGAGTTAAATTGGATGTTTTAATCAGTTAGTGAGTGCCAAAAATAATTATGCCAGAGTGCTTAGTCTGCAGAATGTGTACACAAAGCATATAAATCCTTTCCTTCCCCAGGGATTTCTCAGAATAACACACAACTAAAAGACAAAAGCGATATCAAACTCATATAAATTAACATTGCAAATGATCTGAAAAATACAATAAATAACATGATTCTATCACTCTGAATATGCTATCCAAGGAAGAGTGTCCAACACAAATATATTCATTAATCTCTTATATCCTCACTAAACTTTTTTTTCAGGAAACTTTCCTTCCATTTGCTCTCCACAGTTCAATTGAAGGTCATCCTATGTGCAGAGCAAGTGGGCTGGTGTCAAAATGGAGAGATCTGTCATTTTTTTTTTTCTGATTTAAATGTGCAAAACTGAATTAATTTCACTCATTTTTCCCTCTGAGGAAGAAAAGTATTTGACAGTGTTTAGTACCCGCTCTGAAAGCCAAAACAATGCACACTGATGGATCCCTTTATTCAATTTTGTAGCTCCTCAAGGAAGCGTATTAAGATTTCATTTAGAAGGGATCTTTTTTCAATCTAGAATAGGAGATAGCTATAGTGTGTGTGTGCATGTGCACGTGTTCATAATTACTGGAGATTGAATGCAAATTTGAATGGGATGGCAGCTGTGTAGGTGAAATTATTTTTAATCTTTGCAGCTTTTTCAAAATAATTTTAGATCTAAACTATTTGTCTAATAATTTTACTTGGAAAATACAAGGTAGACCATTTTACACCTCACAGGCTATATTTATAAGGAGGCTTTCTTCAAAGCACCCAAGCTCTTGTTTATGAAACATGAAAAAAGTGTTCTTACGGCATGAGTTTTTTGTTCTTTGATTTCTAAAGTTTATCCCGTCCGTATCCCCATTCTCCTTTTCTTAGATAGAGATTTCTCTGATGATAATCTTACAAACTTGGACTAACACGACGATTTTAAAATTAGCCCGGGTAGTTTCACTCTCTACGTGCAGCCTTTCCTTGTGGGCGCAGGGAGGAAACCTGCCGGGGAAGGCAGTGGCCCTGTGTGGAAACGGCGGGTTGCTCAGGGTGACATAATCCCACGTCCCTTCCAGCTGGCCTGATTTTGTCTCAGCTGGAGCTTTTTGAAGCTTTTTTGAAAAAGAAGTATCCAGGATTTGATTTGATACTACTCGCATATGCTCCTCAGGAGCAACTCTAGTGAAAGCAAAAGAGCTAGGAGTGCAAGGTGAGAGGAAAATCAGATTATGCTTCCCTTATTCTGCTGCTATTTATGTACCTCCTGGTATATGCATGTGTTGCACATGGCCTTGAACAAACTGCTTATTAATAGCTTGCTTTTTCAGGAATAATGCTTCAGGTACTTGAAATTCCTTTAATATTAAAAATACCAGGTACTTATATGCCAAATTATGGGTGATTATGCTTGTTTTAAGTTTATAGTGGTGCAGAGAACAACATTCCAAATAAATTTCATTTCTTCACCTCAGATATGAAGTTACTACCAAAATAAAATTTATTACTATTATTTTCCTAATGTATTATATAAAATTTAGAGTATCTTTGACTGTCTTCACTGTTTTGGTTAGTCTCTACTTACATGCAGCAAAATTAAAACAGAAAAAAAAAACATTTTAAATTGTACCAGGAGGCTACCTGAAGGTGATGAAGGCTAACACACACGGTTACCAATTAAAAACTGGCTTGTACTGAAATATTAAAACGGATGGTTTTGTACCCCTTACATATGCCTGGATATAATGAGAGGAGGTAGAGGCAGAATGCTTGCCTTGAGTTTGGATGTTCTGATTTTTGATGCTTAAAGTAACAATTTAATTGATAGAAATCTGCTCAGGAAGTTTAGTTCCATAAACTCAATAATTACAACAAAGAAGCAGCAGCAAACAAGGGTCAGTTATCCTTGTGAGAAAAGCATGCTGGTGTGGATTTGCTGTTAGTTTGAATAGGGGGCTTTAAGAGGGAGTTCAACCGGTTGCGTTAGTGGCTTTGCATTTTCCTGTTTCTCCCGACTTTCAGCCTCTGGAGCGGTCTGACGAGGTGCTGCTTGTGCCATGTGTAAAATTAGTCTCCTGCAATGTCTCTCAGCTATAGGAATCCAAAGTCTCTCTCTCTGAGAAAAATACAGTATTTGTAATTCTGTGATTCTGTATAAATGTGTTTGTGCAGGTGATGGCTGCCATTTAGAGATCACTCCGAATTAACTTCCGTATTTGGTAAATGGTAAAAATCAGAAGATTAATTCAGGCAGGATATGTATAAAACCCCAGTTGTTTTCTGAGATTATCATTGTTTCCTCAGGGCTTCCACTTGCTCCTTTCTGCTATTCTCAGTTTCCCTAAGGATAAGAGGGCTAATGTATTAAAAACACACATTTTTGCATGATAAAGTTACTATTTAGTTTCTGATTATTTTATCCACTCGACTGCTTACAGTAAGCATATTTTTCTTCCATAAGAGCTCAACTACTCAGAAATACTTTCTTGCAATTTTTTTTTAAGATTTTTTTTTCTTTCAAATTAAAGCTGAGCATTAGGTCAATAGAGGGCTTTAATTTCCCTGCTGGTGGTTTCCAGTCCAGAAAAGAGACAAGAATAACTATGAAAAAGATAAAGCAATAAAAAAATCTAAAATTAATAAAAAATGAAGTGAAAGGATGAGAAATACACAGAGTTTTAATTGTATGACAAAAATGAAGAACACCTTAACATATCTGTGATATACCCACATACAAAGTTACTTAAATTTTGATTTAAAACATCTTTATTGGCATATGATCTTGCATTATCTTTGGCTCTAGAAGGATATTCTCTTTTCTATAGCATTTAAAATGCATATTTCCAATCAGGTGTGCTAGAAGAGAAGTAAGAAGGAGGAGAAAACTGGAATAGGGGAAAAGAAAGATTGTGTGTGAAATAAAAAATAGAAGAATTGACAGCATAGAGGAGTTGCCTTGGAAAATGGTATGATATAGAAAAGAAAGGCTCAGAGAGAAAAAAAAATGGATGGGAACTGCATGATGGAAAGAAGCAGGAGAAAGTTTTAAAATAAATAAATAAAATAAAGGTAATTTAATCGCAAATCACAAATGTGGATACGAGGAAAGATCTGAAATTAATATGGACTAACAAAGGAAAGAAGTGAAAAAGTAGGAAATAAAAATTAAATTGCTTCTAAGTGTTTTTTTTTTTTTTTCATTTTTAATACTTGCCTGGAAACGGGAAGGGAGCCCAAATACAGAATTCTTGCTAGAGGTGTAGCATGACAGAGGGGGAATAATAATAATATAGCCCTGTGTATCCGTATCTGGCAGCAAGTTCTTAAGGCAGGCCGGCTGCAGTTCAAATGTGTTGTAGGAAGGGAATAACAGCCCTTTTTGTCATTCAGGCACCGGAGTGTGTAGTTCTGAGCTGCCTGCAAGGATTTCCAGCCAAATCCCCCTCAAAGAAGCAAGTGACCAAGTTCATAAGATCTTCAAGTTCAACCTGCAGAATGTGGTTACGTCAGGGTATTTAAAACAAACCTGGCTTGTGGAGGTACATCTGAGAGAAAGAGGAAGACGCAATTACAGTATATAAACATTCACACCATTCTTTATGCAGCTGAGCATCAAAGAAACATATTTTAATATAAAAACTAATAATTTCAGTCTCTTAACTTTTGCCAGTCTCACATCCCATGTCAGTTATGTGCATCCAAAGCAATATCTTGTTTCCACAGATACAGAATTTTCTGTGCTCTTTGCAGGCAATTTCGGTACAGGGATTTCCCAGAGAAGGTACGAAATTTCCTCTTATTAAAATGTGCAGATTTGCAGGCGTAGGGGGCTATGTCTGGTTTCAGTGCTAGCAAAGATGCTCGTGCAGTTCCAAGGCATGCTGAAAGTTTATTTAGCTAGTTTAGAAATCTTCACTGTTTTCAAAAATACTTCTACTGGAATAAAAAAAAAAAAATCCCTCTTTTTGTAGAGTACCTCCTGCTTGTTGGGATGATGGGATCATAAGCCAAACTATCCAACACTGCTCTGCTGTGGAGATGCCCGGGAGCACCAATGCAATGTTTTGACCTTGCCACAGGATCAGGCAATGGAATTGCTTAGGCTGTTGCTTAGTCATATGTAATATGATGTGTTCGTGTGCTGCAAGACATCCTGTCTGTTTTGTGGCAGAGCGCTACGTTGGAAGTGTGGACAAGTGTATGGTCAAAGCTCTTCTTCCTTCCCCTGGTTAGGAGCAGCTCTGCTTTAAAAAAAGGCTGCCATCATAAACATGAAATCCTTGTTTTTATTCTGTCCTGTTTTATTTCTTATTTTCTCTTACATCAGGTTATCTAAAAATACTTTGTTGACTCTGCTATTATAGCTGATTTATTTATGTGAGGAATTTGTATAAACATTTCTAGCCTTAACTACTCCGTGTAACTGAGTACACACATCTGCATAGATCTCAGAAGGAAAGGAAAGGAAAGGAAAGGAAAGGAAAGGAAAGGAAAGGAAAGGAAAGGAAAGGAAAGGAAAGGAAAGGAAAGGAAAGGTCAAACTTTCTTTTTGTCCTACTGCTTTAAAAGAGTTGACAAATATCATACTCGGGCGCCAGACTTTTCTCGTTACCAGGCTTTTGATTATTTTTGTGTTAGCTACAGCATTCGTGATGTTCCTAACGTCCAAGATCCTTTTTATAAATTTCTCCAGAGTTTTAAAAGTGACTGAGAAGCATATGTCCTGGCTCCGTGCTACCTCTCTGGGTGAAATCAGGAATAATTTTGTTTGGCTTTGGCTCTGTGTGAATGAGCTCTGGTAAAAGTTTTGATTAAAGCACCTCCATGCCTTCCCACGGCGGTCAGAAATTTGTCTTCTAATGAAAGGTGGTGATTCTTGACAGTACCAGATGATGGCTGTCACTGGGCACTAATGCTGCAGGTAGCTTTTAGATACCTTTTTAAAATCTTTTAAGTGGATGCTCTGTTAAATTAATGCCCCCCGCAGAGAACAGATTGCTCTCATGATATATTCATAATGAGCTGAGCTGCTAAGCAGAAGGTCCACAGCAGATTGTACCCTTTGAACTTCTATAGCGAATAACTTTATTTCTGCATATTATGGGTTGTAATAAGAGCTAGAGATACAAACGCATTGATCAGCAGAAGCAGGTAATTGTCTAGTACGAGAAGGCAAGATGTTAGTTATGACCAGTAGAAAAGATGTTTGGTCTGTGGTTTTTGAGGTATCTATTACTTTGAACTGTTCTGATGTACTGGAGGTATACTCTTCAAACTCTATTATTTTCCCCTCTGTTTTCTTTAGGCCTCCTAATGTTTTTAAAGTTTTCTAGATTCTAAATTTGTCTCACATGTAAGAAATTTAAAAAAAAAAAGAAAAAAGAAAGCAGAAGAAGAAGAAGTTACACTCGATATGAAAGGAGTGTTGAGCTCATGATTATCTGAAGTATCATCATAGTTCAGACCACTCAGATGGCTCCAATTTTCTCTCTCTTTTTTTTTTTTTTACTTCTATTTCTTTAAACTGTTTTGGGGGATGCAGATGAGTAGTCTGATGAATAGGACCGGATAGCAGGTGAAGATTCTCAAACCAAAGTTTCAATAGTTCAAGAATATCATGTATGGTGGGTGATTCTCTTCCAAAAACTCCTAAAGGAGTTAGGAGTTAGACTCAAAATCATAGCTAAATTGAGCAGTGTGGATGATGCTTACTTGCAGATGAGCAAGAGAACTAGTGTTCTTCATGAAGTTGCTTGAGCTTTTTGGTAGTGTTAGAGGACAGCAGCAGCTGAGAGTATTAAAGAGCATTTTTCCAGTGTCTTTACTGAAGGAGGAGGAAGCAAGCTGGATAGGAATTGGCAAGGTGATTAAATAAGTAAAATTACAGTTTTGCTTACTGGAGTAAGCAAAACAAAGTAATCACTGTTTTTTTTTAACATAATAGATATTTTTTGTCATTCAATCTCCATTAAAATACTGAAAATAAATATTTTTACAATTAATTTCATCCTTTACAGTCATCCTCTGTTTGTTTGACAGCTTTTAAATGATATCAGTGCTTCTGTAGAAATACCTGACATTGATGTGACTTGCATTGGACAGTGGGTGTCTGTTTTGGGAAAGATGAACTATGAATTAAATCTTTATTTTAAGAGGATCTAATGGATAGTTGGTACTATTTTATATTACCCTTACAGATGATGCTGGGATTTTAGCCATGCTAAAAGTGGGTGTAAGTGCTGATAGGTGCCAACTCAAGGTTTCTAAGACTGATACCAAAACAGCTTGGAGTTAGTCATTTATATTATTTCCAGCTTTTCATCAGGCAAATGACGTATAGACCCATGACACGTACAAAAAAAGATCCTTTCATTGAGATGGCCATAGTAAGTTCCAAGTCCTCACCTCAGCAAGGGCTCCTTGAAAGGCTGCTGCAGATCTGCCCACCTTCCCAGCACCTAGGGTCACTGAATTTTGGGAATAGCACCTTCACCCTCCCCACAGCATGTGGGATGGCCCTGTGTAGACTGACAAGTAGATGGAGGAGAAAAAAAAATGTGCTGTACTCTTCTTTTCCCTACAGTGAGTCACTGACTGTATGGAAGGCTCCTAGTTTCTCCGTAGAGAAGTTGGTCTGTTTTAGCACCTTTCCCAGTAGCTCTCACTCTTCTGAGAGGGTCTGGTTATTCCATCACGCACAGTGATATTTCAGGCACTTTGGCTTAACTGGGCTAACTAACTTTAAAGCAGGTTGCAAGACATGCTTCTAATTCCTCCTGAACTTATGACTGTCCTTTTATTTGAAATGTGTTCTTTGACAAAGCACTGAGCGGGTTGTAATCTGCCTCTCTGTGGTGCTCTTACTTGCTCATAAGCAGTGAAGGGGGAAAAGCAACTTTGCTGTCCTGTCGTAATACATTTTTGCATCTATTTATGAGCTGTCATCATCCTAATGAAGCCATTATTGCTGAAGTTAAACTAGTTTTAGCTGCACTCCTGTGCTTGTATTTTACCCACAAATGGGTAAAATACTGGATGACTCTTTCCAGATTGTCTTTCTGTGTTCAGCTGTATGAAACACAGCGTTTTTTCTGCTGTGTGTTGCCGAGTATTCACTGTGCTGTGTATTCACTGTGGTATTGCACTTGACACAGAGGACTTTGAACCATCTCTCATATAAGCAGAATTCCAGGACTTTGAACTTTATTTTACATATAATTAGAAATTTGATGTCTTCAAGAGGATACTTTAATAATATTTGCCACGTTTTGTCAATGATTTTCTAGTACAAAAAGCACAAGGCAAATCTGTAAATGGTAGCAGGACGATGCTCATTTCAAAATCATGTTGGCAATATAGATCCTTATACAAAGTATTGGAAGGCTATTTTGGGTTCTCCTTTTTGAATGATTTGATAGCAAGGTGTCCTTCCTGAATGTGACATATTTGCACAGAAACACATCCTCCACAGCTGTTAAACCTGCTAAAACCTAAAACAGACCAGCAACGGAGAGCTCGAGACTATGACTTTTCTCTTTGCCTCTGGCTAGTCCTCAAATGTGATGCTTTTAAATACTTGTTTTGCATCTTTACAGGTTCCTATGTCAGTTTCAAAATCTGTCAGAAAAATGTGGAAAAAGTACACTTATGCTCTGTACCATGATCCAGTTTATTTTCTACTCTGGTAAATGTGAATGTGACTTAACCAGTATAATTACCTTCTTTCAACACATGCTTTTAATTAAAATGTTGTTTCCGTTATCTTGTTTCCAATGTTTGTTTTTTAATGGTTGCTCTAGTCAAGTATTTCTAGGAATGTTTTCTAAAGTTCTGTACTCAGCAATGAAAGTATTTTAAATTATTTACCTCAATAAAATAGCAGAAGCTTTTATGCTCAAACACAACAGAAAGATTTTCTAACCCGGTCTTCTTTGCTTCCCCATATGAAGAGCACTAAGTAGATGCAAATTGTTTGTTCTGTCCTAACTAATGAATAATTCCTGCAGGATGAGGAATTTCCAAGGAGGCATCCAGGGAATCTTACAGAGTATAGAGAAGAAATGTGTGCGGTAGAATGATGCAGATAAAGGAAGAGTCTGTACAGATATTAACTCAAAACTTTGCCCTAGCCTAGTGATTGATATAAATACAGCATAGATATTTTGAGACTCTTAATATAATTAGAATGTTAAACATTGCTGACTATATTAACACTGTTAGCTACAACTCTGAATTATGTTGTTGTTGTTATGTTATGAGTAAAAATATTTATGAAGGTTTTGTGGGAAGAAAGGATCCCCAAAGAAATATTTTCCCAGGCTTCTTTTGCTGGCATGGTTTTGGGTTGAGTGTGGATGGAGGAAAGTTTCAACTTGAGTCAATACTTTGAAATAAGCTGGGTAATCAGGGGTAGATTTTAACTTCTTTTTGTAAATGTGCTTCTAAAAAACAGAATCTTATGACAAAACTGTATTAGATGAATGCAATGCAGTGCAGCTTTGAGAGTGCAGCTGTTTGGTCTGTTCTAAGCCCAAACCCAATTCACCTTTTAAGACAGATGGCTTGTTATTTCAATTTTTGAGTGTGGTTATTTGATCCTCTTTATTGATTTACACACCTCATGACTTTTTTCCACTGAAATTACAGTGGATGTAAATCACAAGTCTTTTCATTTATTTCTGCAGAACTTCATGCAGGCACATTCTCAGTAGACAGCACTACAACTTTCAAGAAGCATTTGCCATAACATGCAATTTCCTTGTTTTTCACAGGTTCTGCAGTAACTAAAAGAGTAAAAGGGACCAGAGCTTCAATACACATTGCTAGCCCAGCCCCTTAAATTTAGGTACTTAAAATATGTTGTTACCACTATTTTTTCAGTAAGCAGTTGCCAGGTACCACAGTGGCTACTGGATCATGTTGGGGCTATTTACAGCTCTGATGTGGACAGAAGGAGTGGGGCTCTGGCTTTTGGGAAAGGTGAGAATAGGTGGGAACCACAAAGTTGCAGCCCTGCAACTGCTAGAGCATCATGTGGTGCCTGGTGATAAAAACAAGGCATCTGCAGCCTCATCTCCAGGGTAAATCCATGTCTCCACATTTCTACCCTCTGATTCACCTCATCTCCACAATTTACCGACCTCCAAGACCTAAATTTCCCATTTCCTTTGGATGAAAGAAGGAACATTTAGAAATTTGCTGCTGAGGTCCCATTCCACCCATAGTATTACCTACCCGCTTTCTGTGGGCTGCATTTCTGAAACCCAGTGGTTCTGACACAGTTTTATGGTTCGGCATCTGGGAATGACCTTGCACATTCTCAGAGCACAAAATACTCTGAGAACTCTTATTAGAGCAGGAGGTATAATTTTTGGAATCAGTACTCTTAAGCCTCGCAGCAACTTGTTCTCAGGACATTTTTTTTAATGTGTTTTTTTTTCTTCTTTTTTGTTTTCTTTTCCTTTCCCCTTAGATTTACCCTTTTAATAAGCTTGAATCTGCTTTAAATTTATTGTAAAGTCTCTGGATTAAGTTTAATGTTGTTGTAGGATTTGATTTAGGCTTAGGAGTATTTCTCTTGGTTTTGCTTTCTGTTTCTTTGGATTCCCCATTTGATTTTATTGTACAGCTAAATGTTTTTAATGTTTTGCTATTTATTTAGCAAGATATCTCCTAGTCAGAAAGCTAATTTAACAGGAAATATTGCAGATAGGGGGAAGTAAAGTGAAAAGAAGAAGGAGAGGAAAGGCATTCACTTTAAAAAAAATTAATACCGCAATGAGTCTGGCTCGCCCTGTGTCAGTTTCCCTTGCTACAGGGCGCATTTAGCTCCCTCCCCAATATTCAATTCTTAATCTTGTCATCTGCAACAGCTTGCAGAAATTAACTGATTAAAAAATGAAATAAAAAGTTGCATGCCAACCATCCACCCACTTCGGGTACTGTCTGACTACAAATCAAAGAACAATAATAAACTTGGCAGCTTTCTTCCCTTGTTCAAGTGCCAACAAGAGGGCTACTACAAAGCAGATTTTTTATTTCATTTATTTTATTTGTAATTAGTCACCACTGAAACTTTTTTTTATTTAAGAATTAGCATAATGATACGATCCCTCCCCCCTCCCACTTTGTTCCTATGTATTTCCTAAAGACCTGACAGAAAAACATTACTAATACGTGCACTTCTCATTCAACTCATGTCCTTCTCAGCTTTGCAGCACTGGCTTCCCACTGAACTAATGGCCTTATAGTTATTCCAAACCTGTAAATAAAGTGGTTTGGCCAAAACTGTTAGACCTGCTTCTGGAGAAAGAATCAGGTAACGACAAGCTCGAGCGTTACACAGAGACGCTGTGGCAGCAATATGTTTAATTTCCATTTGTTTATTGACTTATTTATCTGAAATCTATTTATCTGATCTATTTATCCATATATCTGCTTGCCTGTTATGCCCTGTGCAGCCTCCTGGACCCTGTGTGGAGCCCCAACAAAACGTCTCAGCGCCCAGTACTTTCCCAGCCCAGTGCTGGTTATGGAGTAGGATCCCCTGGACTCTCCCCGTTCTGTGGCACATTCACACAGAAGCTGGTGTACATTAGCAGTACATACCACGGACAAGATGGAAAAACATGGGACAGAGCTGTTTCAAAGAAAAAGGCTCTTAAAGTAGCTGTATTTTTGTGTCGGTAAGAGGATAGAGTTAGGTGTGAACAAGCTGAGCCAAATTCCTTTCTGGTGTAACCCGTTCAAGTCAGGTCTCAGTTATTGCAAGGGCAGCTCTGTCCTATTATACAGTTCCTTTTTTTTTTTTTCTTCAGTGGAGAACAGTAATACAGGTAAGTGAAATCTGAAGAGCTCTGAAGTTATGAAGTATTGGTTGTGTCTAATTATCTCTCACTCTTTTGTTTTCTTTATAATCTGCTTCTTTTCTTTTTTTTTTCTTCTTTTTTTTTCTTTCCCTCAGGGTTTATTTTCCCCCAGAACTCTTCTTACAAAATTATTATCCAGATTTCTTCAGAGAGATTATTCTCTCTGTCAAAAAAACTCTTTTTCAGAGATTTTTTTTTAAATAACTGTACTAAAAGATACAGCCATTGTGCAGTTTTTGTAGAGATGTGTTTTCTTTAATCAGTACTTTTACATTCATTGGAAATAAAAAATCTGTTTACTACGCTGGGGGAATTAAGCTCTGAAGAGATTGTTTTAGTTCTCTTTGTTTATGATGATTTGTTAGCTCTTGACTGCAGAAATAATTTTGTTGTTTACATTAATCTATGGTGGCAGTATTAACTTCACATCATACATAAATATAATTATTGATCATTACCAGCTGTAATTCAGTGTTAGAATTACAGATTTACATAATTGTGCTATTAAGTGTAAACTTGAACTTCATATCTGGGGTCACAAATAACTGGAGGCAGTAGAAACAGAAAATTCTGATTATATGTCATTCATATTTTAATACATGCTGTTGCAATTTTGATCAGTGTTAATGTAAATATTTTTATGTACTATACAGCAATGAGATGCTAATGGCTAGAAATTACAGCAATATTGATCTAGCTAATAAAATGGCATGCATTAGTAGGAGAGGATATTTATTATCTGCCTCAAAAATTACTATCCATCATCTGCCCAAGGAAAATTTCCTCC